>CM055752.1:2553068-2790568 GCA_029465975.1 Dallia pectoralis
GTTCGTCAAGGTCGTTAAGAAGAGATGACAGGATGTCAGGGCAGGGCGAGACAGGAAGTGGCGGAGAGAGGGAGAATTGAAGGTGTGAAGATGACAGGGAGAGTAGAGTGGTACGAGGTGTTGACACCCAGTAAACACTTCAGTCAACCCTGTCTCAAGGTCAAAACGAAATACCAGAAAAGAAACCTCAGCATAAAAGTTTCATGTCGCCGATAACTTGTGTTTTGATGTTGTGGAAGGTATTTTAAAATGGGTGAAAAAACTGGCAAACTGTGTTTTGTCACAAATGCAGCGAAGTCTTTTTACAACAAAGGTTTCTACACGTTCATAAGGAACACTGCTGGTTGCATTTTCCACCCTCACAATGTTTGCTGAATCACTGCTTGAGCTGGCTCTGAGATTGTTTTAAGTGAGTTTGAGCTGGCTCTGAGGTTGCTTTAAGTGAGTTTGAGCTGGCTCTAAGATTGCTTTAAGTGAGTTTGAGCTGGCTCTGAGATTGCTTTAAGTGAGTTTGAGCTGGCTCTGAGATTGCTTTAAGTGAGTTTGAGTTGGCTCTGAGATGGCTTTAAGTGAGTTTGAGCTGGCTCTGAGATTGCTTTAAGTGAGTTTGAGTCGGCTCTGAGATTGCTTTAAGTGAGTTTGAGTCGGCTCTGAGATGGCTTGAAGTGGCTTGAAGTAGTTGTTTGAAGTAGAACACTATTAATATAATGTAAGTGTATAGTGATGAAACTGTGAAATAAATGAGTAAACAACATGTAAATAAGGGGTATCTTGTTGTCTGCGCATTTGGAGTACACACAATATTTACATCATTTTCTATACCCTGGCCATATTTAATCTTAACGTTGACAGCATTTTATTAGCATTTAGCTACATTGGCAGAATATCTCATTTGGGACACGTGATAAATGAACATTTATAAATGCATCAACAGGTTTTTTAATTTAGATACCTTCTATGTCTTCATATAGAAACAAAAAAACGAATAATAACAAGTTTCAGAAAATGTCTACCTAATAAGCACAAACATGTCATAATTTCCCCGAGCTCTGGTAGGCACGTGTGTCGTCTCAAACCAGATGAACTGGGTGGAATGCCACTGGGTTCATGTAACGTTTGCAAGGGGAACTTGTTGTGGTGAATGGCGCTGAAGTGGTTTCTAAAAGAACAGGGAAGTGAAACTCGTTGGCCGCAGAACGTTATCGCCCTTTCAAGTTTCTGACACCCGAAACAGCAGCGCGGGAATCGAGGAGACGCGCCCGTGCCATCGCCTGGGAGACGGGCCCTGCGTGCGAATGCGATTGGGAAACCGGATTGCTCAAAAGAGCGCTAGCGTTAGCACAGGATGGTGGTTCAAACGTTAGCATCTGCTGCGATAGACACGACGCCGACCACCCCAACGACCGTTCACTTACATTCCTCTTGTCAGTCTGCAGTGCGGTCAAAGAACATTGGATGTTTCTACCCTGTTCTACATTAGATCAGGTTGGTTAAACTTTGTGTGCTGTCACAGTTTGGTGAGCTGTGTTGTCACAGGGTGTTTAGGGGAGAGCACTTCTGTGTATCATGTTGATTAGAAGCACAGCTGTTTTGGGTTTCGCTAAGCATCAGGATCGGACTTGTTGGTCCAGCACATTATGAGGCCCGGGTAACACCTACAACTCATTGTGTTCCTCAAAACATACCTGAACCATGTGTGGCAGGGTGCGTTATCCGCTGAATAACAGCAGGGTGCAGCATTGTGTGTTGTGACATATTCCTCGTCATTAAGATATATGCTGTGACCTCGAATCACAGTTCTGTCGGTGTTCGGCCCGGACGATATCGCCGTTGTTGCCGTCGTGCGTCGCGTGTGTGAAGCGCGGTACGTGTCCGTACAGAACCGAGACCCAGGAGAACATGCTGCTAATGTCCACGTTCCGCTCGGACACACACAGCCTTAAATATCGCCAAGCCAGTCTGGAGCCGTCAGGGGAGATTGTCTCGTCGTGTGGACAAACAGCACGATCACAGGGTTGGAGATACAGACGCCTGGGTAATAAGGACAGTCTCTGGAACACATGGATGTGTTTATTCTTAACCATGCTATCAAACCCGAAAGCTAAACGAAACAGTCAGTGGAAAAATCCCTCGCATCAGGTTCACATAAATATAAATTGCTTAACAATTACCAGTTGCGACGAAAAAATTATTCAAATACCCTCCGTGTTCAGTAGAATCTCTAGAGCAAGGTAGACAATGAGAGTAAAAAACAATTAAATAAGTCCATGATTATGTATTCATAAATATAAATACGTCCGTTTAAATGTTCAAACGTGTAAAATACTACACATCCTATGACATGAACACACCAGCAACACACACACACACATCACATGCGTAGCGTGCACACACACACACACACACAGCCGACAGCTCACTGGACTTCGTCCCTGGTGACCCCGGGCGACCCCGCTGACTCCGCCTCCTACATTCCGTCCGTCATGCTTCATCGTCAGGGGCAACAGAGACAGGAAGTGAGAGGGAGAGGTCCCTTCCAGGTGCCCTAGACCTACCGGGCAGGCAGAGGCTGGCTGTTAACCTGGACAGACAGAGAGCAGCACGCTGGCTGGCAGCAGACATTGACAGGACGTGAAGGTGTTTACCAGGAAAATGTGTGTTTGTGTTTACAACATGTGGATGATTCAAGCACTAACTAGTGGCCTGTGGATGTTGGAAGATCTGCAACAAATATCATGCAATAGATTTGGAGGTGCCTTTTTGCCCAACCACACAGTCGCCTGGCAGCTGTATTTAACTATCGTATAATGTCAACCAATCCACACCAGGGAGCTAAACCGTTGGCCATATCTTCCGCAGACACTTTGGAGGGCACAGCTTCAGAGAGTCAGAAATAGTTGAACTGTGGGCCACAGGGTAAGCGGGTCAGGTCATGTGTGTGTGTGTGAGAGTCAGACAAGACAACTACTGTTCTCTAATTGTGGTGGCAACGTTCTCACACCAGCTCACACATCCTCTTCCTCTTGTTGCCAGGCTTCTCACGCAATCGTGGTTAATCAATTCTCGGTACCTGTCCCCGTCTGTCTGTCTGTCTGTCTGTGTGTCCCCGTCTGCCGCTGTGTCAGTCAGCCTGTCAGCTCTCTGCCTATTATCTGTCTGTATGACTGTCTGTTTGTCTGTTTGTCTGTCTTCTCTAGTCTCTGTCTGACACTCTTGCCTGTGCGTTCGCATTGATTCTCCTCACATGTTGCTTTCTTCAGTGCTTGTGCCGTCTGTTGACTTGTGCTGTCTGTTGTATTGTGCTGTCTGTTGTATTGTGCTGTCTGTTGTTTTGTGCTGTCGGTTGTATTGTGCTGTCTGTTGTATTGTGCTGTCTGTTGTTTTGTGCTGTCGGTTGTATTGTGCTGTCGGTTGTTTTGTGCTGTCTGTTGTATTGTGCTGTCTGTTGTTTTGTGCTGTCTGTTGTATTGTGCTGTCGGTTGTTTTGTGCTGTCGGTTGTATTGTGCTGTCTGTTGTCTTGTGCTGTCTGTTGTTTTGTGCTGTCTGTTGTTCTGTGCTGTCTGTTGTCTTGTGCTGTCTGTTGTATTGTGCTGTCGGTTGTATTGTGCTGTCGGTTGTCTTGTGCTGTGTGTTGTATTGTGCTGTCTGTTGTATTGTGCTATCTGTTGTCTTGTGCTGTCTGTTGTCTTGTGCTGTCGGTTGTATTGTGCTGTCGGTTGTATTGTGCTGTCTGTTGTATTGGGCTGTCTGTTGTATTGTGCTGTCTGTTGTCTTGTGCTGTCTGTTGTTTTGTGCTGTCTGTTGTTCTGTGCTGTCTGTTGTCTTGTGCTGTCTGTTGTATTGTGCTGTCTGTTGTATTGTGCTGTCTGTTGTCTTGTGCTGTCTGTTGTATTGTGCTGTCTGTTGTCTTGTGCTGTCTGTTGTATTGTGCTGTCTGTTGTCTTGTGCTGTCTGTTGTATTGTGCTGTCTGTTGTATTGTGCTATCTGTTGTCTTGTGCTGTCTGTTGTCTTGTGCTGTCGGTTGTATTGTGCTGTCGGTTGTATTGTGCTGTCTGTTGTATTGTGCTGTCTGTTGTATTGTGCTGTCTGTTGTATTGTGCTGTCTGTTGTTTTGTGCTGTCTGTTGTATTGTGCTGTCGGTTGTATTGTGCTGTCGGTTGTATTGTGCTGTCTGTTGTCTTGTGCTTTCTGTTGTTTTGTGCTGTCTGTTGTTCTGTGCTGTCTGTTGTCTTGTGCTGTCTGTTGTATTGTGCTGTCTGTTGTATTGTGCTGTCTGTTGTCTTGTGCTGTCGGTTGTATTGTGCTGTCTGTTGTTTTGTGCTGTCGGTTGTATTGTGGTGTCTGTTGTCTTGTGCTGTCTGTTGTATTGTGCTGTCTGTTGTCTTGTGCTGTCTGTTGTCTTGTGCTGTCTGTTGTTTTGTGATGTCTGTTTTTTTGTGCTGTCTGTTGTCTTGTGCTGTCTGTTGTCTTGTGCTGTCTGTTGTCTTGTGCTGTCTGTTGTATTGTGCTGTCGGTTGTATTGTGATGTCTGTTTTTTTGGGCTGTACATCACATGGCCTGTGCATACTGTACATCACATGGCCTGTGCATACTGTATATCACATGGCCTGTGCATACTGTACATCACATGGCCTGTGCATACTGTACATCACATGGCCTGTGCATACTGTATATCACATGACCTGTGCATACTGTACATCACATGGTCTGTGCATACTGTACATCACATGGTCTGTGCATACTGTACATCACATGGTCTGTGCATACTGTACATCACATGGCCTGTGCATACTGTACATCACATGGTCTGTGCATACTGTACATCACATGGTCTGTGCATACTGTACATCACATGGTCTGTGCATACTGTACATCACATGGCCTGTGCATACTGTACATCACATGGTCTATTTTAGACCTCCTGAACATTAGCTCTACTCATTTGACCAAGAGGAATTGTTTTTAGATGTTGTCCCTCTTTCTTCACCTCCATACCCCTCTTTATTTCAATCCCCCTTTTCTCCCTTCTCATCCATCCATGCTTCCCTAATTCCGTTCCTACTTCCTTCCCTACTCCCTTCCTGTCCTTGCTCTAGTTTTCACAAGAACCCTGCTGTCGTTCCCGGGAGAGGAGGTGATGGGCGTTTCAGGAAAAAGAGAGCCGTCATCCTGATAGAATATATTTTTCCCCCCAGCGATGCTAGCAGGGCCAAGGGCCCCTCCCTGCTGGCTCAAGACTGCTGCTAAAAGCAAAGTTCGTTTCTCAGGCAACGACACAAAGGTGGGGGGGGCTGCGAAGAGCTGTGTGTGTGGTTGGGCATTGCGGGGGTGTGTTTCTGTGAGTGCGTGGGTGACTGCATTTTTCTGTTTGCGTGTGTGTCACTATGTGTGTGAGTGTGTGTGCGTGTGTGTGTGTGTGTGTGTGTGCTTGTGTGTCAGAGGAGGGGGTGTGCCCATTGTTACCCAGTCAGTTAACTTGTGACTGTGTATCTGCTGAACTGCTCTGGTACACTAACCAACGCTACCCCCTACTGGCCAGAAAGCGTACTTCAGCTGTAATGAGTTAATCTTCGGGTCACGACTGGCATCTAGTGTTCAGAGAGATGTTGTCAGGCAGAGGGTTTCTACAAGCACGTCATGTTTCTGAGAGGTTTTCGCCGCGTCAATAAAACAATAAATTATGTTTACTGATGTGCTGTACAGATGTGGTTTACTGATGTGGTTTACTGTTGGCTTCATATGTATTTATTGTGACAAAACCAATCAGATGGACCAGCATGTTTGTATTTCTACGCATGGACACTTTTAGTAACAAGTTTAGTAACAAAGTAATGAATGTATCAACCCTATTGAACAAAGAGGAGATGCAAAAGTATGTAATGCTATTCAGTGAACTAGATTATTATAAGTAGCTAACGTTTTATTACATAATTAAATAATGAGCGTTTGCTAAACGTAGCTAGCTAGACTGTTAGATTGTTATCAAGCTAGATTTGATCACATTAACCAATTCTTTCTTGAACAACATAGCTCTTGCCAAAGCATCATTAATGTGTTAACTAGCTAGCTAGGAATAATTTGCTAGCTTTGAGTAATACCCTGGGAATGTTGTGACTTCACCATAACGTTCAGTGTGTATTTTATATTTTCGCCTTAATTAGAGGCTAGGATTTATCTCATATTTTATCCGGGATCAATTCATTCATCTTTACCAAGCAGTCCATTCATTCTCAAAGGCACCCGATACAGAAAATCCAGGGAAGTTCTCCATGAAATCTTCACTGTAAACGGCAGGTTTCTGCACCTGGAACACGGCTGTTCCGGCTGTACAGTTGGGCATTGTTAAGTCCCTCCGCTGTATATCATCTCTCTTGTCCTGCCAATCACAATCACCATGTCCTAAGGCTCTTCCAGACGTATGAATCTCTCGGACTCCATCGAGGGGACGGATCGGAGACGACAAGCTGATGTATGGTCTGGCTCCCAGCATGCAGTGTGCAGCGTCTGTCACGTACCGCAGAAAAATGGACCAATCTCTGTTCTTTATGACATTCCTTAGAGGCTGATCAATACACACACACACAAACACACACACACACAAACACACACACACATACACTCTGTCTCATTTTACGGTGGCTGCACTCCCGTCTGTTTCGCAATTGATTTAGCGGGCATTATACACACACGTTTTCACACTATACGCACACTCTACACACACGTATTCACACTCTACACACACGTATTCACACTCTACACACACGTATTCATACTCTACACACGCGTATTCACACTCTACACACTCATATTAGAGCATATATTAGAGCATGGCCCCATTAGAGTCTAATTTATTTGAAAAAAAGTGCTATGTCACATCTGTGTCACTGCGTTCAGCCAATCGGCATGACGACCCTGTTAATGACGCGTATTCTGAGGTAACCGAGGTGTTGTTGTGTCAGTGACGGGCAGCGTAACAGGGACTGCTAGCTCAAATGAACGAATGAATCACGGTCTAAATGTACGCTTCGCCGAGGAGCCTTATCAGGGCCGCATGTGCATAGTGCTGCTATCCTCAGGTCTCACCAAACAGGTCGGTGTCCCTCTCGTCTTGGTCGTGAACCCACGGTGGGGGGGTCAGCATTCGTAATGCCAGCTGTCAGAAATAGGTCTTCTGCTGAGGCGACGGATTTGTTCAGACTGACCGGCTGTCTCAAACTTGAGTCTGAGTCAGGGACAGGCGTCCGCTCTCCGTATACAGGAACAACCGTTGTGTTCTCTCTCCCCCGGGGCCACCCCCGCCCCTCCCCCCTGTGGCATGAGGATTGCCCCCCCCCCGCCGGCTTCGCCAACACCCCCAAATAGAACGCGGGTGGGGCCCGCGGCACGCACATCACCCCCCGGGGATAATATTAGCCCGTTGAGCTCATCTAACGGCCCTGAGTCAGAGTCGGGGGGTCGGGGGGGGCGAGGGGGTAACGAGACCCCGTCAGCTGTGGCACAACTAAACATGGGGGGCCGGGGGTTCAGGCTGCTAGCCAGACGACTGACCGTAATAAAAACATAAACAGGATACGGCCAGCTCCTGCTCAGTATAGCCCACTGACTCTTCCTGGGGCATTCTGACCGCATTCCACCGACTGAGCTCATCTGTTGTAAATAGGCCGGCAGGGGGCGGAGCTAAAGGAAGACTGGGACTATATAATCCGACAGGTTGTCGCCATAAGTGCAGAAACACTTGAAGGAGTGACCTAGAAGCTCACCAACCAGCAGATCGTCCCAGTACGAGATCCGGGGAATACGCGACGGTGAAGCGAAACCGCGAGACAGCACGATGACCCAGTCCGACGCCCCAGCGATGGAGAACATTTTCGCCAACGACCCTTTCTTCTCCCACGAGAGGATGGTCTTCCCCATGGGCCGCCACCAGGCCCTGTCCGGTCTCCAGGAGGACTTCTTCCAGAGGAGGTCCAACCTGGCCAGTGATCTGCTCCGGGAGCTCCAGGACGGGCTACCTAGCATGCACCAGCTGCACGAGAGGGCCCACCTCCGGATGGGCTCCCCGTTTCAAGAGAGGAGGGTCATCGGTGTTCCGGCGACGCAGAGTCCAAGTGTGAGCACGGAAGTGACGGAGGCAGGAGGAAAACGCGGCCCCCTGGAGCTAAGCCTCAACGTCCAGGGCTTCAACCCAGAAGACATCACGGTGAAGCTGGACGGACGCAGGCTAGCCGTGGTGGCAATGAAACAGGCAAAAGGAGAAGAGGCCAAGTCCACCTCCTCGGCCACCTCCTCCTGCTCCTTCTCCTCCTCGTCATCGCAGCAGAAAGGTTTCGTTCAGAAGATCGACCTGCCGGCTCACCTGGACCTGACAGCTCTGTCCTGCTCCCTGGGAGAAGACGGCATGCTGAGGATCGAGGCCCCAGCGGCCACCCCGCAGTTGAAGGCTCCCGCGGAGGAGCAGGAGGTTCCCCTTCGCTTCAGAACCTCGCTGGATGTTCCTATCACCAGGGGCAACGAGGCAGAGTCCAAAACAGAAAAGACGGCAACAGCTTGAGACAAACAAAAGACTGTCTTTATATTTTTGTAAACATTTAATTGTATTATCAATCCAGTGGATTAGAATGTGGAATTAATTTATACCTGGCCTACTTTAATATTGTTTAATAAACAACGAGAGAAATTTGAATTATTGTTGTTCGGATTGTGCTTTGTGGGGATGACAGTTGGGTTTTTAAAATAGATTTCAAACATTTGACCTGGGTCGGTTAGCATTACAAAACACACGTGCTACCTTGACCTCTGAACCCTCATACCCATTTATCTCAGTGACACGGGGACATTTGGACGAATACATGGTTGGGGGTCACGTTAGCGCCACAGTGCGTTCTGTTGTTAATGTTAGTCGAGCGTGTGTAGATCTCTAAGGGAACACTTTACTCATACAGTGACACCAAAACAGAATAGGCACCGTTGTTATGCCTAATGCCTATTGCATCTAGTCATAAACATGTTTACTGTCGGGTGGCATTCAATTCAAACCTGACATATTTACTAAACAGGTATTCACTAGCTCTGACAAAACTTTTTCCAGGGTATCTCAGGGAACTGGTGCACTCAACAACAACAAAATCTCCTATGTGCATATTATTTTCCTTGAACTCATGTGATGTGATATAGAAACATTACTTTTTCATAGATCATTGCCCCCAGCAAATTAAATCGCCCTTTTCTTTTCCCTTTTTAATATCAGTATAATATCAGGCAGGTGTCAGTTGACAACAAGACGGTGTTCTTTTTTTCCAAATGTCTGCAAACGTTATCCACGTCCAAAAGGTTGTTGTTGTCAAAAACTGATTGGCGTAATCTTTTGTTCGAAAAGGTAAAGAGTCAGCAGTGAAATGTCGAAGAAAAATAAGAAACTCTGCCATTTTCGAGAATTTGACGGTCTAAACTTTAAAAAAGGCAATTAAAGACCCCGGATACACATCAGGGCCATTACACACACACACACGAACGCACACACACACACACACACTCCCTGTCATTGGCTCATACACACCTTCGTTAAAAACAGATTAAAACCATATTAAACACTACTTATCATCGCCAGGTGGTGGCGCCAGAGTCCCATCAACAGGTATTTACCGTGCAGCTGTGTATAATTCCATCAGTGAGCGTCGATCCCTTTATGTTTTGTGTGATATTTTCCGTTTAATAGTCTGCATCCTTTTACGAGACCTTATGTCGCATTTCAGGTATTATAATGTTCACGAACGTATAACATACAAGCTGTGTAAAATGGACACACTCGTCTGATCTTCCCCGGTGACAAGGATGGCAGACCCGACGCGACTGGAACTAAATTAAATCAGTGTATGAAAATATATTCTATTCTCTGATAACGGTAACAGAACCGAGCAGGACTGCAAGTGATTTTGTGATTAATGTATAATGTGATTACTGTGATGAATGTGATGAACGTGATTATTTTGATTAATGTAGTTAATGTGATGAATGTGAGTAATGTAGTTAATGTGATTACTGTGATGAATGTGAGTAATGTGATTACTGTGATGAATGTGATGAATGTGAGTAATGTAGTTAATGTGATTACTGTGATGAATGTGATGAATGTGATTACTGTGATGAATGTGAGTAATGTGATTACTGTGATGAATGTGATGAATGTGATTACTGTGATGAATGTGAGTAATGTGATTACTGTGATGAATGTGATGAATGTGATTACTGTGATGAATGTGAGTAATGTGATTACTGTGATGAATGTGAGTAATGTAGTTAATGTGATGAATGTGAGTAATGTGATGAATGTGAGTAATGTAGTTAATGTGATGAATGTGAGTAATGTAGTTAATGTGATTACTGTGATGAATGTGATGAATGTGAGTAATGTGATGAATGTGATTATTGTGATGTAGTGGTCTTATCATTTCTGGTCATTATGCAGACCCATTATTTATAGTCAATATGGTTTTATCTCTGCACAATGTGACTCCGTTCACCCGAAAACTGTTACTGGCTGTACAACAGAGAGGAAGAAATAGGAAATTGATTTGTCTATAATAGTTTATATAATGTTTTTGTAGGGTTTGATGGCCGTTTCACTGAGGCAAATCATTAACCATTATCAAAGGCAAAGATTAGGGATCCTGACCCACCAAAAACCTGAGCATGTATTCAGACTTTGCCGTTCCAGAAACACCACATCCACTCATCAATCGGCTGTGGAGTGACTTCAAGAATTTCTTCATGACTGACGACGGACAACTTCCCACGAACCCACAGGGTCAGAGTGGATGAGTCACCATAGAAAATATTATCTTCAGTGAAATCACTGGGGGAATGTGAACACCAGGGAAAATATACGGACAAAGAGCTTTAAATGCTACCATTACACCAAACTGCCTTAAGGGGACTAAATTAGTACCAGTAAAGGTTCCTCTGACATTCTCCACCTGGGGGACACCATTTGTTGTGACGCCAGAACAGGGACAAGACACAGCAGTTAATATTTGATGAGCGCTGCCCGGGGAAAAGGGAAAGATGGAAAATCACTTATATCTCCCGACTAATTTAAATGTCACCTAAATCAAACATGCACATAATAGGAAAGTTTCCAAAGTGCAAATGCTACTGGACATATAACATCTGTCAGTAATAATGCAGGGATTACGTTCCTGAGATACACCAACCAATTGGTACAGTGTCATTAGCTGTTCTGTTATTAACTCATGATGTGATTCAATGTTAGTTCTACTTCTACATTCTACTGGTCAGTTCCACTGTTCTACTGTTCTGTTCTACTGTTCTGCTCTACTGCTGCTCAGTTCTACTGTTCTAAAGTTGAGTTCTACCGTTCTACTGTTCACTTCTACTGTTCTACTGCTCAGTTCCACTGTTCTATTGCTCAGTTCCACTGTTCTATTGCTCAGTTCCACTAATCTACTGCTCACTTCCACTGTTCTACTGCTCAGTTCCACTGATCTACTGCTCAGTTCCACTGTTCTATTGCTCAGTTCCACTGTTCTACTGCTCAGTTCCACTGTTCTATTGCTCAGTTCCACTGTTCTATTGCTCACTTCCACTGTTCTATTGCTCAGTTCCACTGTTCTATTGCTCAGTTCCACTGTTCTACTGCTCAGTTCCACTGTTCTATTGCTCAGTTCCACTGTTCTATTGCTCACTTCCACTGATCTACTGGTCAGTTCCACTGTTCTACTGGTCAGTTCCACTGTTCTACAGCTCACTTCTACCGAATTAGCTGTCCAAAACCAGCACTAGTGTGTGATTGCTGTTGATATTCAGCCCTGATGGGACACAGTTACAAGTATAGACACTCCCGCACAATGTACAATGTGTACCAGAGAACTAGAAAGAATCTCTGTTGGTTTGTGATTGAATAACCACAGAATCTGAACACAGTTTCTCAATCTTCAGATTTGTCATGATGAAAGCCAGACATATCCTGAATAACATATAATGCCGTCTTCCAGTAGATAGAAATAATTGCATAGCAGGCAGGTGATTCCCGTTTGCTTTGTAATTAAACTCAGCTGTGGTGAGTTGTGAGTGTCTGCAATATGAAAGTCACCAGGTTCAATACAGAAGATTAATTCTCCCGTTTTGTACGACTGTGAGTACCAGAATTTGTATGGAGAACATGGAGAACATGAACAACATGGAGAACATAGAGAAGATAGAAAACATAGAGAACGAAGATAGAAAACATGAAAAAATCTCAATGTCCGCCCTAAACCCTAAGACCTGAACCCTTATAGACTAAATAGACATCAACTGGTAAGTGATTGAGTGCAAGAGGCTGCAAGGGTTCAACATGCTGTAAATATATTTGGGACAACACTTAGGGAAATTATCTAGTTTCATTGACAAAGTCAAGGTTTTGTGGGTTTGGGACTTTTTATTTTTCATTGATGACTTTCTTCGTTATGCCAATATAGAATTACGAGCAGGCTATATGAACTATCAGTGAGCTTTGTGTTTATACTCACACTTAGACCTCACAGACTGAGTGATAACACGCTTCGAAGTCTGTGTGTCTGTGAATGTGGACATTGGGAGTGGGCCATGGAGAACCTGGAGAACAGACGGAAAACCAGAAAATACAGCCAGCCATGGACAATCTATTGACAATCTATCTAGATCTATTGTCAGTACCATGTTGTCAGTACCATATTGTCAGTACCATGTTGTCAGTACCATATTGTCAGTACCAGGTTGTCAGTACCATATTGTTAGTACCATGTTGTCAGTACCATATTGTCAGTACCATATTGTCAGTACCATATTGTCAGTACCATGTTGTCAGTATACCATATTGTCAGTACCATATTGTCAGTACCATGTTGTCAGTACCATATTGTCAGTACCATGTTGTCAGTATACCATATTGTCAGTACCATATTGTCAGTACCATATTGTCAGTACCATATTGTCAGTACCATGTTGTCAGTATACCATATTGTCAGTACCATATTGTCAGTACCATGTTGTCGGTACCATGTTGTCGGTACCATATTGTCGGTACCATATTGTCGGTACCATGCGTACCACATATGTATATATGTGCACATTCACAGATCCAAAACTACTTGTCATAGACAAGAAACCGCACTTAGTTCGGGGTTTGCAGGAAATAACTTAATATTAACTAATCTTGTTGGTCGAGTCCTGATGGCATTTAAGAGGGGGAAATAACACTATAGGCTGTTGATTGTCTTGATCTCCCAGAAATGTCCGCATCTCTCCCGGAGAGAGAGAGAGATCTCGTTGGTAGAGAGCTACGGGGAAACATTATTGCCACCATTTGCTATTGGAGGCCGGTGTAAAATCAGATTAGACCGCTATTAGACGTTTATGAGACGGCGGTGTGACACGGCGCAGCGGGGCGCCCCCGGAGATCCGTGATGTCACGGGGGAGACAGCGTGATCCGATGTCCCCTCGTGTCAAACCCAACGCGCTCACCACGGCGACACACATCGACCGGTAATAGAGATGGATTACGATGGCGGAACGGAACCGGGGGAGCGTAGAGCCGGGTCTCCGGGTCTTTACCTGTTGCTCACGGCGGGTTATTGATGGGGACGATCGCTCAGCCGCCAGTATCAGACATTCTGATAGGAGGGAAAACTGCACGTGTGGTTCAGGGGGACCAGGAGACAGCAGCATCTGACTCTCTGTTTTAAAGAGACAGCTGCTATAGCCATGGATCCGACTGTGGTTATTCAGCCGGTGGCCGTTACCGCAAGTCCGTAATAACGGTGCAAATTAGAACTATAATTGATTCTGTTCAATTAGGGGCGACCGTCTGGCATTGCCGTTTACACCCTTTCACTTTTTGTTTGCTGCTCAGATGCTCTAACTGCTACTCAAACATGCAATGGTTGACCAAAACAGGCACTGTCAGGCCATTCGAAAGTTATTGGTTCCCTGTTGAAAAGTCCTTGTCAAAAGTTTGATAGATTTAAGATTCAGACAACAATTATAAAAGTCACACATCAAAAATAGAAACTCTGTCGTCCTATTAATTGGCACAGTAACCATAGAGATTCTATTAGATTGCAGATATAATTCATAATGAATTACCACATATTAACACATCTCGTTGTTTTTTTAGCACTTGCGAAGTACTTAGAAGCTGTTACTGTTAACTATCATTTTCTGCTAATATATTTTTCCCATCTCAACTTTGTATTTATTCTTTAATATTATTATATATTGCACACTAATATATACATTTACATTTTAGTTATTAACCCTTGAGTGACTTACAAGTCGGTGCATTTATTGCAATATCAAATCCATCACAATTCATCCATTTAAAGGGAATATTTATTAAACATAAGGAATTTCACATGCTTGTTTGGGTGATTATATATGTGGTTGGGCTGGAATGTCCATCCCCATCGAGTCGGAGACAGAGTGCCACAATAACCAGGCTGGTAATGTAGCTTGTGACTGTGTGCCATTTGGTCGTATTTGGAATGAAACAAAGAGCAAAACAACAGAACGAGGGCATATCAGTCACTTCGGAATAAATCTGTGTGTTTGTCCCTGTTATTTGATCTGTCGAGGCCGTACATCATATTGTGGTGCAAGTGACCTGCCGAGAGGTATTCTGAATACATATTAAAATATATACTTTTATATTGTTTACCAAACCCAGACATGGACCGGGTTGAGAAGCCGGTTTGCCTGGTAGTTAGAGCATCTGATCAGTTACTGGTTGGTTCCACGATGGCATGCCTGAAACGGGGAAACGTGAATATAGTAAAAGGCCTGTAATTCTTTCCTGGAGTACGGCAGTAAAGCGCAATTGCTCCCAGGTCGTCGCTATAACGGGAGTGTGTCATCCGTCCAATTTCCTGGTGCCACACCAATGATTCAGCAGCCAAACGAGGTAAAGAACGAGGAAAGTGGTCCCTGTTCTGTGATCAGTTATGAATTGGCGAAGGACAAACATCTGAATAGAAAACGTGAAGATAAAAGCATTGAGCTTTAATTGTTCCTGACCGGGGCGTGGATTTGGATGAACGAGAGGTTATGATACCTGGAATATTACAAACCAAATGAGTGAAACTGGACCCTCCTTCTGGTGGCTGATTTACATACAGTACATATTATATTATATGGTATTAATTAATAGTATTATATTCAATTATTAATGACACCTGTATCAAGTCTGTTTCTCTCTACTGTCATCTTCTCCCTCTTTCTCTCTCTCCCTCTCTCTTTCTACTGTCCTCATTCTCTCTCACTCTCTCACTCGCTCACTCTCTCCTCTCTTTCTCTACTGCCCTCACTCCCTCTCTCCCTCTATCACTCTCTTACTCTCTCCTCTCTCTCTACTGTCCTCATTCTCTCTCACTCTCTACCTCTCTCACTCTCTCTCTATCTCTCCCTCTCGTCCTCTCACTCTCTGTCCAATGGTACAAGAGGCAACAGGTGCTTCATTCCGAAGGATGGATCAATGGTTGAAATTAGCTTTATTGATTCTACACGAAACTGTCAAAAAACACGCTGCCTTATTTCCAAGCTCCCGCAAGCACTGACGAAACGAATGAAACGTAGGAGGCCAATAAAAACGAATGTCCCGTTTCCCCAGGGACAACTCTGTTGGGTCTTCTGCAACCGATCCGTTCACTTCTTCTGGTTGTGAATTGACCGGGGAAGCCTAGCGGACATGTTATATTGGCCCCGGATAAGAAATGGCCGCCCTGCTGAGCCTGGTTGCACATCCCTCCGCCGGGTTTTCTCCTCGGCAGACGGACCACGAGTCCCGGAGTGATTCTTACGCCGCGTGCCGCTTATTCGCGCACGCGCATTCTCCCACGAGAGTCAAAGATACTATTTGTTTCAATACCTCGAAATGCCTTTAGGTTTCGAACGACAACTGTGTCCCGATACTGAAACAAAGCGTGAGTTTAGACTTTTACCTCAGAACGTGTGGGTGTTTTTGGTGGGTTTAGTGCTTAACCATATGCAGATGATGAATAGCTGTGCTTAGGTACCTGACGTAGTATCTCAGGTGTGCTACGCTCACAGACTGCACACCCGCTGGTGGAGTTGAATCTGTATTTGCTGGACGTGGAGCCGACATCCAAATGTGCTGTGTGTTTACTCTGTTAGACGACACTAACCAATGGGGATGGTTTTATCGGGGTTTATGGACAAACGCTGGAGTTTAAACAAACAGGGCTCTTCTAGAGTGCTCTGGGCCGCTCGCTCAGAAGATAAAACCTGTTGATACCGGCAAAACAGGAGGAACTGTTTATCAAGTGTAGTCGTTGGCTGGCTGTAGTTCTGCCCAAGGGACCTATCTGAGATATTATTGCTCAGCCGTAGCTTCGGTCACTCAGAACTTCCTCTTGATAAAACCCTAAAACCCTGCAATATAGGACTACACTTAGACGTGTTTAAATAGAAGATAAGAAGAAACGTTTCCGACGCAAAATCTGTCCTGGAGTCAGTCATTTATGAGCACCAGAAAGCTTATTTGTATCTGCTTTTAATATAAGGTGCCCAATAGCAAATTTGAGAAGCTGCTCATGAAACACGCAGGTTAGTAGAAATACTTGCATGTTAATATCTACTTACGTAAATATCCATGGACAATCTGCGAGGTCCAATATGTAATTGTTCAATTAGTAATTATGCGAGGCAAAATGACGCTTTTGGTGAGGAGATTTCACTTGGTTATAAATGTTTACCTGTTAATAGAACAACACTTCTGGTACACAGTGAATCACTAAAGAAATACAGGTTAGCAAACTTTAAAAAGTTCACTGGCACTGATTCACACGACTCACATTCAGTTTGTCTGGAAGCTCTGGATGAGACGTTGGCAGGCAGAGAATCTAATGTCACAGCCACTAAGTTTATATCATTTCTGCTGCCATTGCCTTAACAGCGATCCAAACTGGATGCCAGTGATATCTGTGCTTGTAGGCTCATGCTCTGGGTATCTTATCAGGTCACACAGAATACATATGACCAGTTCCTGAAAGAAAGAGAAAACTTGATAAGTGATCGCATAAATGACGAGTTAATAATCAGATAACAGCCGTTACTACATACTTCCTGTGTTCTCTTCAATAGCCGATTATCTGCCTGCTTGGTGACTTCAATCATAACAACCTTTTACCACGACAGCCTGTCAGCGCCGTCGGGCCAGATGTGTCCTATCGCCCATCACGCCATCATCCGTGCCATCATCCGTGCCTGACAGATCCGCGGCTCGGCTAAAAACGCAGAGAAGCGCCGGCGACGCAGAACAAACAGAGTCACTATCGAGGATCACCAAGGAACCTGCTAATGTGTTCTGTGGTGTTGTTTTTACACTCCGGGTCTGACAGGAACGGTTCCATCCTGTCTGGGCCTCTCTTTGCTTTGTACGCGGGTCGGGTCGGGTCCAGTGGCACTGCTACTGTGCTTAATGTAATTTTAACAGTTCTTCCCTCTTCTATTGAGGTTGGTCCAAACCCCTCAGCGCTCATCCATCCACTACAGACTCCCTCTGGGGTAGACGGCCCTGACCGGACCAGTCCTTTGTACAGGCACTGATGTTCTGACCACGGAATAACAGCCAGCTACATTCCCGACACACTCAGCCACTCTGAAACCACCTCTGTTCCAAGTGGTCCCAGATGCTGGAAGAACATGACCATGAATCTGCGTCAAAGGCTAAGATAGGGTTAATATGATGTATTGGGAATGTCAGCAAACACCCGCAACATAGGTCACCTGTGAGGCACATTAATTAACATGATGAAGTTCTACTCATTAACATGATGAAGTTCTACTCGTTAACATGACACAGCGCTCGTTATATGAGGCAATAACACTACAGAGTAGTGACGCTACCAGCTAGTTGATATGACGCAGTACAACGCTGCATGATTCAGTACTACAATTTATTATGATTCAGTGCTACAATTGGATGTAATGCAGTAGACTCCTACATGACGCAGTTTACAGCAGTACTAGCAGTTAACATGACACAGTACTACTATCTACATGATGCAGTGATACGAGTTAACATGACACAGTACTACTATCTACACGAGGCAGTGGTACGAGTTAACATGACACAGTACTACTATCTACATGATGCAGTGGTACAAGTTAACATGACACAGTACTACTATCTACACGAGTCAGTGATACGAGTTAACATGACACAGTACTACTATCCACACGATGCAGTGGTACGAGTTAAGATGACACAGTACTACTATCTACACGAGGCAGTGATACGAGTTAACATGACACAGTACTACTATCTACATGATGCAGTGGTACGAGTTAACATGACACAGTACTACTATCTACACGAGTCAGTGATACGAGTTAACATGACACAGTACTACTATCCACACGATGCAGTGGTACGAGTTAACATGACACAGTACTACTATCTACACGAGGCAGTGATACGAGTTAACATGACACAGTACTACTATCCACACGATGCAGTGGTACGAGTTAAGATGACACAGTACTACTATCTACATGATGCAGTGGTACGAGTTAACATGACACAGTACTACTATCCACACGATGCAGTGGTACGAGTTAACATGACACAGTACTACTATCTACACGAGGCAGTGATACGAGTTAACATGACACAGTACTACTATCCACACGATGCAGTGGTACGAGTTAACATGACACAGTACTACTATCCACACGATGCAGTGGTACGAGTTAACATGACACAGTACTACTATCCACACGATGCAGTGGTACGAGTTAACATGACACAGTACTACTATCCACACGATGCAGTGGTACGAGTTAACATGACACAGTACTACTATCTCCGCAGTGAAACACTAACAGCTTCTCCAGTTTCCCACTGTGTTAATAGAAGTGTGTATTGTGGACGGTTGACTCACCGCCGCCGCTGCTTAGCGACAGACAGCAGGTGTTAGAAGCAGCGACCACCTTTGGGTACGGGGGCGCGCTGTCATCTCTGATCAGGGCCTGGAGCCCTGGTGCTCCCATGGTGCCTCCATCTCAGTGGCGTCCCCACCTGGAGGTTGGACAGGGCACGTACAAGGCTCTGAACTGTCCCTCTTAGGTGAACCACATACGCCAATGTGAGGTGTGGGCCGGCGAGGGCCTGGCGAGTCACTGAGCTGGATGCAATGGGACTTTACTTCACTCAGAAAATATCTAGCGTATAGATTGGGTAAGATAATGATTGGGTAGGATAATGATTGGGTAGGATTATGATTGTGTAGGATTATGATTGTGTAGGATTATGATTGTGTAGGATTATGATTGTGTAGGATTATGATTGTGTAGGATTATGATTGTGTAGGATAATGATTGTGTAGGATAATGATTGGGTAGGATAATGATTGGGTAGGATTATGATTGTGTAGGATTATGATTGTGTAGGATAATGATTGTGTAGGATAATGATTGGGTAGGATAATGATTGTGTAGGATAATGATTGTGTAGAATAATGATTGTGTAGGATAATGATTGGGTAGGATTATGATTGGGTAGGATAATGATTGTGTAGGATTATGATTGTGTAGGATTATGATTGTGTAGGATAATGATTGGGTAGGATAATGATTGTGTAGGATTATGATTGTGTAGGATTATGATTGTGTAGGATTATGATTGGGTAGGATAATGATTGGGTAGGATAATGATTGTGTAGGATAATGATTGGGTAGGATAATGATTGGGTAGGATAATGATTGGGTAGGATTATGATTGGGTAGGATAATGATTGGGTAAGATCAAATCTTACCAAATCTTACCAAACGATCTGTCCTGAAAAGATCACGTGTAGCGTTTTTGGTTACCGAAACTCGTTCTAATGACCGGTTAGCCTCAGAGAACCCAGGGATGCACACAGGGTGAAACTGCTTTCATATATATCACGCCCGTCATTCGTGCAATGAGCTCCAAAAAAAGCTCAAACTTGTTGTCTTGGTTTCTATTAGAAAATGTAAAGCTATTTGAAACGGGCGTATTGTCGTTGAATGCAATGGTGTTGTGTTACAGTGTTTTTATGGTTGTACGTGCTGGGATTTCTGTTAACAGGGCTCAGCTGTAAAAATGACCTTGGACTCGGACTGGGTCTCTGTATGAATAAAGGAATACAATTATATCAGTACTTTTCTACCAATGCCAGTTGAAAACATTTGAACTCGAATAAGTACATTTGTCGCCACTAACCTCGTCACGTCTCTGTAGTTACTCGAGATTTTACGCCAGCCATGCAGAAAACGATTTGAGATGAGCAATGGCCATATGTGACACGGGTTTACTAGATTTGCCATCCCACAGTAAACAGCAGGAGTCCCCAGGAAAACTCTGGAACATTTACTCAGCCGATGAGGCACTCACTAGAAAACGCAAACAATTCCCCTGCCTCGTTCCTCAGTGGTCTCAATTGTGATTGCCCTCTCAGAAACACATTAGCTCCGGACGCGTGTTTGAGGAAAGATCCTACGTACACAGGTTTGTCCAAGCGGCGTTCGTTTTGTTTGTCTTTATTCTGAACCGAACCCACACGGCAACGATATGTGCGTGCCTGTAGACAGAGGCCAGAACACTGGACCCATATCACACGGGACCAGGGTCACACAATTTATGCAGACAAATGATTATTGAGCATTTCGAATGTCAAAGGGAGACTAGCTACTGACACAACTGGAAAGTTATTCAATCAATTCCTGAAACTCCGTGTGTTGAGTCCCAGGACTGAGCAGACTGAGCACCTAGGAGTGATGTCCTGAGGACCCGAACGAAATAACCGGAGACAGAGAGACGGCTCTAAATATGTACTCAAACACAGGGACACAAATCGGCACACACAAACACACAATGGGTAAATGAGAGAATGTGTGTGTGTGTGTGTGTGTGTGTGTGTGTGTGTGTGTGTGTGTGTGTGTGTGTGTGTGTGTGTGTGTGTGTGTGTGTGTGTGTGTGTGTGTGTGTGTGTGTGTGTGTGTGTGTGTGTGTGTGTGTGTGTGTGTGTGTGTGTGGCCAGTCTTTAGAAAGCTACTGAAAGGAAACCTGGACTAGCAACCAATTATTAATCTCCAAAGAGAAGTAGGCCTAACAAAAAAAATTCCGGAAGTTACCGGAAGACACCAGAAGATACCGGAAGATACCAGAAGATACCAGAAGATACCGGAAGATACCGGAAGATACCGGAAGATACGCACGTTGCTTAATTGCTGTGCTGGAAGGAAATACATATATTACTAAGATCCACTGAATAAATGGAAGTGACCGTAGTGTATTCTGTATTGTGTGGTTATTGCCTTAGCATGTCTACATTTCACACCTAATGAGTCATTTCATTCCTCCCAAGTTCTTCTTTTGATTGGCTGTATCACATTCAGTGCTCCATACGTAAGGAATTGACCTACTATGCATGTATTCAACTTCTTTTTTTAATTACGGAGACAATCTCAAATTCCTAAAGTAGATTAGGTTTAGCAATGTATTTTATCAAGGTATTGTGTTCACTAATCAGTGAGTAAGCTGAGTCCAGTTTCTCATTACACAAGACGGATATTGCCTGCTTTTCCTTCTCCCGCCATTGTATTTCGTTTAATAAAAACACATTAAACAAGTGTTATTAAAGTGTATGTGGCAATGTACTGAATGTATACAGAAACTAAGGAAAATTTTTGAAATATGAGTGAAAACTGCTTATGATTTCGACCATCTTAAGACAGCAGATGTTTTGTCAAGTCGGATGTTCTGTCAGGTTAGTAGTTCTATCAGGTTAGACGTTCTGTCAGGTTAGACGTTCTGTCAGGTTAAAGATTCTGTCAGGTTAATCGTTCTGTCAGGTTAGACATTCTGTCAGGTTAGACGTTCTCTCAGGTTAAAAGTTCTGTCAGGTTAAAGGTTCTGTCAGGTTAAAGGTTCTGTCAGGTTTTTCCTTCTGTCAGGTGGGACGTTCTGTGAAGTTAGCTAGATGTATGATATTTAGATATTTACGACGGAACAATATTATGATAGCTTGTTAGAGCAGGAAAATATAAAGTGCCCCTTTGAATAAACCTAAGCTGTCTGTTTGAGTGTGTGTGTGTGTGTGTGTGTGTGTGTGCAGTGTTTACTGATTAGATGATTCACAACTTCATTAAACAGATACTGATAATTGTAATAGTATGTGGATCAGATTACTCAATTCCTTCTAAATTCAAACCCCACTACGTAATTACACACTAAAATAATTAAAGCAATCGGCCTCTCTCACTCTGAGAACAGAAACTCCACACACACACAGTATGTCTGAGATCAGAGCAATTACAAATAATTGGATCTTTGTTTGCGATCCATTAGTCGAACATTAAAGAATGTAACTCTATAGCATTCTGTCCTCTCTTGTCCCCACTGCTTCACTTTCCTCTGTCTCCTTCTGTCTTACCAATATTCTTCTCTACCTCACGATGAGTGACACAGTGTAATATGGAGAGGGCGGAGGGGAAGGTGATGACACATCTAGACCCCATGACCAACTAACACACTGGTGGGCTGAGGCTGGTATGGTGTGTGTGTGTGTGTGTGTGTGTGTGTGTGTGTGTGTGTCTGTGCGTGCGTGCGTGTGTGTGTGTGACAGTCCTCCATGACCATCTGGTTATGGTCTGCCACGGCTCACTTCAAGGTCAAAGTTGAAACACATCGTCCTGCCTCAGAAGACGGCTTCTCGTCCGTCGACGTCCTGAAGAACATCATTGTAATACGGCGCCACCTGTTTTTATTCTACCGGTCGTTGATGACGCTTCATTGCTAAAATCCCAAGCCAACCGCCACCTGCCAAACTTCTCAGCTTGACGTAAGGTGTCATAACAGTATCTTCTTGTTAACTGCATGTAATGACATTATGTTCATTGTTTCTGTTAATGGACGGTGGCTGTGAGAGACAGATGGATATGTAGGCCATTTATTGCACATATGGAATTACGAGCATTTACCTGCCTGGGGCCATATCAATTGGAACTTGATCGCCCCCTGGTGGTCATTGTTCACTAGCCTAATGGCTGACAATACAGGTAGGCCGTTCACAGTTGACATTCATAGAGTCGTTGGCCCTGAAGGACTACTAGAAGGCTTTAATCAAACAGATTACATATGTTGTTACTGTACATGTTCTACATTAATAAATTGGTCGAAATGAGAAAGGTCAAACGTTTGAATATCTACAACCGATAGGTTTGACTTTATCTTTGACATGGTGGACATTTGTTTGACAGACATCATTTGTTGGATTGTTAATTGGAAAAAAACTGTGCGTGACACAAATACATCTGTATGTCCGGTCTTACTCACCAAAAATATAGATCAGTACGTCAGTAATGTGAAAATTGCTTTCCTCACATCCCAATAGATGGACTAGGTGCGTTAGTAATATGCTCATCACCAGGTGACGTCGGAATAGCCCCCCCCCCCCGCACACACATCCCTCCTCACCGTCCGAGTCAACCGACTGCGGGTATATAAACCGTCTTTTGCTTTGAAATTAAACAAAAGACCAGCGACTTGCTGCCAAGACACAACAGTGTAAAGGAGACCTTGCAGAAGCCATCCAATAGAATCCGCACTGCTGGACGCCAACAGACTCTGTCTACTATCACCTACCTGTTGCTTTAAGTGTTCCTAAAGTAAGTACAACTTTAAGTGCTATGCATGTTCACATTTGTACGTACAACTGTGCCCTTTAAAGGCAGATTGTGTCTGTATTTATATACTAATTTTGCATTTTAAAAAGTGCTGCAGAGTCTCATTATTATGTCTGGCATATTATGGTCCATCCATTTAGGCAATGTGCTGTGATTTATAATGCTTTCTGACTGGTCTGCTCAGCTGTGCATATCTCTATGTGAAAATGCAAGAATGTGCAGAAACAAATCAGTACCATGGAGAGCTACCAGCGCAAACATAACGCAATAAAATTGTGTGTAAGCCTATAGATTTCAGATTTCTCCAAAGCAACACGCCGACTAAATCATGTTCAATAGTTTTTATTTATTCACTGTTCGGAACTTGTCTACATGCGTAAAAGTAATTATCGAGAGTTTTATCATTAGTTCTGTGTCTCTTTAGACTTTATCCGTTGCAAACTCAAAAAGGTTTGTCTTCATTCGGCCACACATCCAAAACAAAAACAATTACATTCCAATTAAACACGCGGTATATTCGTTTTTTAAACTGGGCAAATGTGTAATTAACTTCAATTAGTAGCCTGTTCAAAAGGCTGAGTCAGGAATTGAATGATCTAACACAGAGGAATATCATTGCGCCTGATATTAGACTCATAAAACCATTGTGTTAGATACCGGGTCATTTACATAATTAATTTGAAATTAATGTGAAGCACCAATTAAAATCTTTTAGCTGTCCCTGTTGGTGAATATTGTAGGTTTCCAAGTTGAACACCTTCGGTTTTCAGATGTAGGCTGTACATTTTTCTACCACATGAATGTTAACTGGTTTATGTAAGCCGAGAACATTTACCTGAAACCAGAGTAATAGTCCCACCTCGAATCCAAATGTTTAAAATTATTCTACTTGGAATGTAATTTCCAGTCCCAATGTCTCACTCTTTCCCGGGATGAATAATGCATTAATACAATGTTTCCATAGCATTTCCCAGACAGTAAACTTTTTCAGTGTATAGGATAGATTTACTTTCATCAATGTCACATAATGCCCTAATCATCCAATTCTGACCACAGATGGCCGTCATGCTGAAACCCTGGACCGTGCTGGTGGCTCTGGTGCTGTGCGTACTGGTGTGTCTGGGGACCTTCGTAGACGCCTACCCACCCAAACCGGAGAACCCCGGAGAAGACGCGCCTCCCGAGGAGCTGGCCAAATATTACACCGCCCTCAGACACTACATCAACCTCATTACGAGACAGAGGTGAGGAGGTGCTGCTCCATCGGACACGCATCATGCAGAACACCAAGGCTCCACTCTCGCCGCACTAAAACCCAATGCAATTAGTTGTCTCTCAAGTTATAAACGACATTTTATTCCCAGGTATCGTCGGTGAAATAAACTATGTCTGTTGTCTATAGGAAAGTGTCTGCTCTTGTGACAGTGGCCCCTGGGGTTACTGTTGGCCTCTATAGCTCCCCCGTAACACTCCACATACCCAATAATACACATATTAGGTATCATGTCAGTCCCGACTGACTATGTATTATCTTTAGATTAAAGGGCACTAAAGCTTTAGGCCTTCCGTTATAAATACTGCCATATGGCAATGAGAGCACTGGACCCTCCCGATCGAATTATGGAACCCTGTCTGCCTGCAGATCCATTTCAAGGTGTTCTGTTCAGATATGGTGATGGTATATGGTGATGTCTGGATTCGAGTGGGCGGTCGGTGTCTCATGTGCCGAAAAGGCACATCCGTTATTATTTATGGTATTCAAATAGGCCATTGATCTTTAAGAAATCATATCAGCCCCTCCGTTCAATTCGATTTAATGGCCACATGTTTACTCGTTTGCAAGCCATTATCATACCGCCTCATGTGCAGTCAAGTGGCATATAGCCGAGTCCCGATGCCACTATCTGGACCGGAGACATGATACCGGTCCAGGCCGACCGGGAGTGGGTGAAATCTGGATCCGAGGAGAGCCGGCGGTGCTTTAATTGCCTCAATGTCTGTGATGATACCACGGTCTTCAATGTGAATGGGAAAGGGTGAATTGGACCTTATAGAATGTTACTGCAGTAGGAGCACTGATTTCCCCACGGAAACGTACGGTATAATACGACACCGGTGTTACTTTATTATAAGTTGCTTCCGACTAAATGGTTAGACAGCGAGGGTTCCGACAAAGAGCCCATTACTCGGGGTTAGTGCCAGCTGTCTGGGCCGCAGGAGGGATAGCCTGAGTTGATTTGCCTACACGTCTGGTTGATCACGCCTAACCCGTGCGCCTCCGTCATCTCTTTGGGGTTCCCAGTATGGGGTTCAGTGGGAGCGTAAAATTGCCCCGCTTTTGTGAACGCTTTTTGTTGGGGGGAGATTATGTGAAAAAACACGAACCATCTTCTTCTCAACAGGTGTCACAAACAGGTGCAGCGATTCCAGACCAATCCCACTGTGACAGTGAACTTATCCGTTATCAATTCCCATCGCAAATTGGTGTTTGGCACCAAACGGATAAACACACCCGGGTGGGGAAATAACAATTTATTTCTGCCATTACAATCCAGGTAGAGTTCGTAAATCTAGAGATGTCCTCAATATCGAGAAATAGCAGACGGTGTCAGGTCGTTAAGAGAGGCATTATAATATATATCATTATATTAGGTCATCCCTATCGGTGCACGTCCCTGTTCGTGCTTCACATTAAGGCTGACCTCCGGCCCCGGGTCACCGCAGCACCGCGGTGGGTTGGGTACAGGAGGGCTTTTAATTGGCCGGGTCTGGGGACACGCGTGTCCGTGTCAGTCAGATGACATGATCTGGTTTCACACGTACACACAATTACCGCCCCATTGAATCTCCCAGTCCGCTCGCTTTAGACAGCCAACTAGTCACATTTTTGACAGGGGAATGTTCTTCCTCGCCTCGGAATCATCGTTCGGAGATATTCTCTGATTGGTAGCAGATGTGCGGTCCACCATAGGCGAGGTTCTCGTGTCTTTCTTCCGTTTTTCACTCTCCTCCATTTCTCTCATGTTCCATGTTGTCCCTCCGTTCTCCAGGTATGGCAAGAGATCCACTCAGGAAGGTGTGATGGCTGACCTTCTGTTTGGGGACAACTCGGACAGAGACCAGAGATCAAGGTCAGTCCATCAGAGATATGAGGTGCGAGAGCTCGGGTAACTGCAGACGTGTCATCGCCGGGGGATGCCAATTGGGCGGGGCCAGAGAATGATTGCTTATCACCTGCGGCAACCTCCTGTCGAAACGGGTCTCGTGCCCCATTGAGACACACCTACTTAGCTTGATCATTGGTATGATTGGAGTGATATGGGTTGAGGTGTACGCTGACAGGTACACAGGCGAACACATACCTCCAGAACTTTTTACAGGTTGTGTAGATGAAACACAGGACAGGCAGCATGGCACTATGAAACTGTGAACCAGTGGCCTGGTTTGTAAATGTACCAATTAAGGGAAGCACAAGGCAAATGGCTGCCAGGCACAGCTCTTAATTGGTGTGTCTTTAATTGGTGACCCAGTGGGGACCCAAATTCAACGGTAACAGCGCTTCTCCGCATGAGTCAATTACCTCACTTATCATCCTCTGTGTCTCTCCTCCCTTTGTGTCTCTCCATTCTGTGTCTCTCTCCATCCTCTGTGTCTCTCCATCCTCTGTGTCTCTCCACCCTCTGTGTCTCTCCACCCTCTGTGTCTCTCCATCCTCTGTGTCTCTCCATCCTCTGTCTCTCTCCATCCTCTGTGTCTCTCCATCCTCTGAGTCTCTCCATCCTCTGTCTCTCTCCTCCCTCTGTCTCTCTCCATCCTCTGTATCTCTCCATCCTCTGTCTCTCTCCATCCTCTGTCTCTCTCCTCCCTCTGTGTCTCTCCACCCTCTGTGTCTCTCCATCCTCTGTCTCTCTCCATCCTCTGTGTCTCTCCATCCTCTGTCTCTCTCCATCCTCTGTCTCTCTCCATCCTCTGTGTCTCTCCATCCTCTGAGTCTCTCCATCCTCTGTCTCTCTCCTCCCTCTGTGTCTCTCCACCCTCTGTCTCTCTCCACCCTCTGTCTCTCTCAACCCTCTGTCTCTCTCCACCCTCCGTCTCTCTCCACCCTTTGTTCTTACTGTGCATCTCTTCCCCAGATATGATGACTCCTACATGTGGTGATTCATCGTCCCCATTGGACAATCTTTCCTGGTGTCCGACCAATACCTGGAGGGACCAGCGAGTGCCTCCACCAATCACCTCGCCATCTGAACCCAAACCGCAGACCTTAAGATGACCCTATAATGTACTTCGTCTTTCTCCTGATCCATGTTAGTCGTCTCTGTCTCTCTCACTCCGAGCCTCTTCCTCATTTCCTTCACATTAAGACAATTGTACATAATTTATTATTGAATAAAGATATAGAATGCAAAAAACCTAATGGTCAAATAAATCACACGTGTATCCCTATACTGTTTGTTCTATAACTGAGAATAATGTTTTATTGTCGGTTCTGTATAAATAATAATTTGTGTGCGATTAAAGTTAGATGAATGACTATTACAACATGGAGCGATTGTGTCTCGTTCTTTCATATTGCAATAAGTAGTGGTGTGTTTTCAAAAGGTCAATTATAATGACATAATGTTTTGACTAGAGGAAAATATGACATCTAGACAGGTTGACACATTATGGTTATTGTAATGGTTGCCTGTCCCAGACATCGGTTGCGTCTGGTGCAGTGGTTATCCGCCATATACAAACACACTCTCATACCGTGCTCGTTTATGTTTCGTCTCGACCTAAATGTAGATGATTCCTCGTGTAATACTCGTGCAGTACATACCACCATCCAGTAGATGTCGCTCTTGCCAAGCAGATAAATGACCCTGGACACACATTTGATGCTGCTTTAGTTCTTCTACCTTTAATAAGGTCAAATATACCCAAGATGTCCCAAGCAGTTACAAGCTGACAACTTAAGGAACATTATGATTTAAGGAACATTATGATTTAAGGAGCATTATGATAAAAATATTCTAATTCCTTCAGCACAACACTCTCCAAATAATGCTTAGGATTGTGTTATAACACCGTGGGTTCCAAGTCCAACGCTGGTTTTATACAAACAGAGGGTAAGTTGTCGGCAAAAGTTATGAACACCTGAAATTGCAAGAATCAATTCAAACGTGTTTATAAATTAGTTGCCCTTTTTCTACTGTTAAAAAAACTACTGTTGTTTTTATTAATTGTAAATATCAGAGAGTGTATTAAATAATACCTGCTTGTTTACCAGAATGAAAATACTGAAAGATATATATTTTTTTAAACTTATGAATCCTACTGTATGCTGTTGGTGGATCCCTAACAGAGACATGGAGGCTATTGCCTCTTTAAATCTCAGCAGCCACCCTGTGATTTGACAATCAGCTGCGGTTCAGAGACCGCAAATTAAACAGACAACCACACGACGACCGGACGGAATAACAGGTAAGTGCAATCCGCTATGTAATGTGTTATAATGTTAATCACTGTAATGTATTTGTCCTGCTTTTGTCATATAGATGTTCGTGTTTTTATTGTCGGTTTTAATGCTTTGTGTGTTGAAAGCATCATGCTGTGAAATGAATAGACCCGATAAAACGTATAACAGCCTGACCAACTAGGGGTACACAAATCCTATTTTTTATTTAATCATAACCGATAAAAACAGACATCCCTGTGTTTTAAATGCCACTGTAATGATGAATTGCGTGGTGCGTGTTTCTGTGATGGTTTGCGGACCCCCAGCGTGTGCACGGTGCGTCTCTGCCATTATGTGCGCGTCTGTTAGACTGCACACGCACGGAGGCTTGTGTACACACATGTGTATTCGCAGGCAGTGTTTTTATTCGGATTAATTTAAAGACAGTGCCAATGGATAATGCGTTGTTTTCCATTTCACCGTTCATACATTTGCCATGGAGTTTCCTCACATGTACAAATCCACCATGTTTTTGATCGTATCCATTCAAGCATATAGTGAATGTGGGCTAAAGAGTTATTTCAGCAGTATTGACCAGCTGTCCTTGTGATGTATTGTGGATATACGTCTTAAATACAGACCTTCCACCGTGTCTCATGCCGAAGAACAGTTTCAAGCCATTGTGTCGAAATAAGAAATTATTTATTAAGATGTTTACTTTTATATGTTGGGGATGTGTTATTCTGTACATCACTTTGTCCTGCTTTCCCGGTTTCTTCTCTCTCTCTCTCTCCCTCTCTTTCTCTCTGTCTCTCTCTCTCCCCCCTCTCTCTCTCTCTCTCTCTCTCATTGTGTGTGGGACTACCACATAACTAAAAGTCATAGTATCATGCTAACACCTTGTGTTGATAGCAGCCAAGTGAGTACCTTCAGAGGGATCGTAGTGGGGGGCAGATATTTGGACTGGAGCAGATGGGGGCAGTAGCCTATCTCTGTGGGGGGTTGGGTGAGTGAGAGTGTATACTAGGTGTGGGTGTGGGGTGGGGGCAATAAACAGAGCAGATGGAGTTCATAGCAGCGTGTCATCTCGTTAGTGCCTGCTAGTGGTGTCATTAGAACACGAGGATGAAGTGAACAAAGGGTTCGAGGGACGGATGAGAGAAGAGATGGAAGGATGAAGCAGGATCGTATAGAGAGGAGAGAGTAACAGAGAGGAAGGAGAGGTGGAAGAGTGAAGGAAGGAAAGATGGAGAAAGATGCGGTGTTGGTGGGAGGATGTGTAGGGACGAGAGAGATGGATGAGGGGTGGGTGGGAGGATGTGAAGGGATGAGGGGGATGGATGAGGGGTGGGTGGGAGGATGTGGGAGGATGTGAAGGGATGAGAGAGATGGATGAGGGGTGGGTGGGAGGATGTGAAGGGATGAGAGAGATGGATGAGGGTGGGTGGGAGGATGTGGAGGGATGAGAGAGATGAATGAGGGGTGGGGGGGAGGATGTGGGAGGATGTGAAGGGATGAGAGAGATGGATGAGGGGTGGGTGGGAGGATGTAAAGGGATGAGAGAGATGGATGAGGGGTGGGTGGGAGGATGTGAAGGGATGAGAGAGATGGATGAGGGGTCGGTGGGAGGATGTGGGGGGATGAGAGAGATGGATGAGGGGTGGGTGGGAGGATGTGGAGGGATGAGAGAGATGGATGAGGGTGGGTGGGGTGGGAGGATGGGAAGGATGAGAGATGGGAGGGGTGGGTGGGAGGATGTGAAGGGATGAGAGAGATGGATGAGGGGTGGGTGGGAGGATGTGGGAGGATGTGAAGGGATGAGGGATGGATGAGGGGTGGGTGGGAGGATGGATGAGAGATGGATGGGTGGGGGAGGATGTGGGAGGATGTGAAGGGATGAGAGAGATGGATGAGGGGTGGGTGGGAGGATGTGAAGGGATGAGAGAGATGGATGAGGGGTGGGTGGGAGGATGTGGGAGGATGTGAAGGGATGAGAGAGATGGATGAGGGGTGGGTGGGAGGATGTGAAGGGATGAGAGAGATGGATGAGGGGTGGGTGGGAGGATGTGGGAGGATGTGAAGGGATGAGAGAGATGGATGAGGGGTGGGTGGGAGGATGTGAAGGGATGAGAGAGATGGATGAGGGGTGGGTGGGAGGATGTGGGAGGATGAGAGAGATGGATGGAAGGGATGAGAGAGATGGATGAGGGGGGTGGGAGGTGGGAGGATGAGGGATGGATGAGGGGTGGGTGGGAGAGATGGATGAGATGGGTGGGTGGGAGGATGTGGAGGGATGAGAGAGATGGATGAGGGGTGGGTGGGAGGATGTGGAGGGATGAGAGAGATGGATGCGGGGTGGGTGGGAGGATGTGAAGGGATGAGAGAGATGGATGAGGGGTGGGTGGGAGGATGTGAGGGGATGAGAGAGATGGATGAGAGGGTGGGTGGGAGGATGTGGGAGGATGAGAGAGATGGATGAGGGGTGGGTGGGAGGATGTGGGAGGATGAGAGAGATGGATGAGGGGTGGGTGGGAGTATGTGAAGGGATGAGAGAGATGGATGAGGGGTGGGTGGGATTATGTGGGAGGATGAGAGAGATGGATGAGGGGTGGGTGGGAGGATGTGGGAGGATGAGAGAGATGGATGAGGGGTGGGTGGGAGGATGTGAAGGGATGAGAGAGATGGATGAGGGGTGGGTGGGAGGATGTGAAGGGATGAGAGAGATGGATGAGGGGTCGGTGGGAGGATGTGGGAGGATGAGAGAGATGGATGAGGGGTGGGTGGGAGGATGTGGGAGGATGAGAGAGATGGATGAGGGGTGGGTGGGAGGATGTGGAGGGATGAGAGAGATGGATGAGGGGTGGGTGGGAGGATGTGGAGGGAACACTGTTTTGCAGTTAGGCACACTGTTCATATGTGAAAGCCTGTATAGTCCATGTTGGTTAATACTGTCTGCCAAGTTCTTGGACAATATCATGTACAGGGAAATCGCCATGGAATTGCTGACTGCACGATATTCGAATATTTGCTCACACGCTCTTTATTTGTGTCTTTCTGTCCTATTCTGGGTCGGTTTGACCTCACTGGTTGTCTAACTCATCCTCTATTAATAGCTGATCGTCTAACTCATCCTCTATTAATAGCTGATCGTCTAACTCATCCTCTATTAATAGCTGATCGTCTAACTCATCCTCTATTAATAGCTGATCGCCTAACTCATCCCTCTATTAATAGCTGATCGTCTAACTCATCCTCTATTAATAGCTGATTGTCTAACTCATCCCTCTATTAATAGCTGATCGTCTAACTCATCCTCTATTAATAGCTGATCGTCTAACTCATCTATTAATAGCTGATTGTCTAACTCATCCTCTATTAATAGCTGATCGTCTAACTCATCCTCTATTAATAGCTGATCGTCTAACTCATCCTCTATTAATAGCTGATCGTCTAACTCATCCTCTATTAATAGCTGATCGTCTAACTCATCCCATCAACATGTTCACATCTCGTTGCTTTGAGCTGATTGGCTGCTTGGTTGTTGTTTTATCCACCTATATTAAACCATGATTGGTGATTTTCGGGTGTGTGTGTGTGTAGGAGTAGATTGGTCAACTCCAGCCCTCCAGCCCCACCCCCCGTCCCCCTGAAAAGCACGCTGCCCCCACCCCTTCCTTTCCCCTTAGCATCATTACCCGTTACCATGAGTGCTGGAGGCTGTAGAAGCACGTTGTCATGGAAACTGGCCCGCCTCGGCACCTCTCTGGGTACCTACGGAGAGACAGGCATGCGTGACCAGTGGAGAGGGGGAGAGAGAGAGAGGGAGAGGGAGAGAGAGAGAGAGAGGGAGAGAGAGAGAGGGAGAGAGAGAGGGAGAGAGAGAGAGGGAGAGAGAGAGGGAGAGAGAGAGAGGGAGATCGATCACTTTAGGAAATGTCTAATAAAAGACCTCTGCCGATCACTAAATGCAGGCAGATATAGCCCTCTGGTTGTACTAATGTGTGTGTGTGTGTGTGTGTGGTGGTAGGCTGGAGCCTCCCCGGACATCGGCTATTTTAGGCCCTCGGCTTATACGGGAAGCCCCGCAGAATGAAGAGAGCTGCCGGCTTGGAGCTCTGGCACGGATGGTGGCCGTTTGCCCCCGGTGGACATCCCCATGGGTTTGTCCCCTGAATCATGATTGGCTGAAACCAAAATTGGCAAATTAGGCATCTCTGGGCTTTTTAATATATGGCCATAATACCATGGTAACGGGTCGTTACAATAATGCTTTGTGGTTGATTTAGACGTGACAAAATGAGGGGGAAACGGGGTAAAAAATCATAATTTATGCACAAGGCAGTTAATCCTAGTTGCTTGCAGGTCTTTTCTTTAAAAGAGAAGATGTTTGTGAGTCCGGGGGTTGGACTGGGGGCTGGGCCGGGGTTGCTGGGGGTTGGGCTGGGGGTTGGGTTGGGGGCTGGGCTGGGGGCTGCTGGGGGTTGGGCTGGGGGCTGCTGGGGGTTGGACTGGGGGCTGCTGGGGGTTGGGCCGGGGTTGGGCTTGCGGTTGGGCTGGGGGCTGGGCTGGGGGCTGCTGGGGGTTGGGCTGGGGGTTGGGCTGGGGGCTGCAGGGGGTTGGGCTGGGGGCTGCTGGGGGTTGGGCTGGGGGCTGCTGGGGGTTGGGCTGGGGGTTGGGCTGCCTCCTGCATTTGTTCTCCTTCATTGCCCCCCCACTCCAGATTCTGCGTATTGTGCCTGGCCTGTTGTCATGGACACCATGGATTAGCTTCAGCGGTAGTCTAGGCGACACAGGCCTTCTGCCTTCTTCATCGCTCCTTACATCCTGACAGAAACCGAGTCCCATGTTCGGTAGAAATGCCAAAGGGAGGTCTGAGTTGCAAATAAATAAAATAAATGTGAATTATTTTCAGGACAGAAAAGTGTTAACATGTCCCGTCTAGGATAACAGCAGCAACCATTGGGATTTTATTTTTCTAACTTTTATAAATCATCTGCTGAAAGGGAAACAGCCCCCCCGGGTGGTCAGTACAAAGCAATGCACCCAAATGCTCCAGTCTGATCGTTTGCTTGTATATATATGTCTCCTCTGGACATTTTAGCTCTCATGTTAGCATTTGGCATGTATCAATGTTCTCTTGTGCAAGAAAACACGAGACAAAACTTAACAGTAAAAATATTTGAACAAATGTTAATTGATGTCCACCTTTGTATTCCCTCTCTCCCTCTTTTCCTCACTATCCATTTTCCCCTCTCTTGATCTCTCTCTCTTCCTCTTTCTTTCTCTCTCTCTCTCTCTTTCTCACCCTCCAGCTGATCAAGTTTGACTAAAGCTCTAACATGCCTGTGGCGTCGACTGGCGTGGTGCCTGGTGAGTTTTCTTCTTCTCTCCCCTTCTCCTGACACCTGCATCCAAAACACCTCACACAACCATTAACACTTACCAGAGCCACCTGGAGGGACAGTTTCTCCCGGTCGCAGTCAGCTAAGGTCTAGTTTAATGAAGCTGCATATTGTTGCCCCCAAATGGAGATTGAACGGACACTGTCACCTCCTGGAAGAAGACCAATTTTTCTGCTTGTCCAGACAATATTCTTCTTTGTACGTGTCTAGCATATTGTTCAGCGGTCCCCATGAAATAACCTAATATGGTTCTATGCAGAACCTTCTGTTATATGTTCTAGATTTAACACAAAAGAGGTGTTCATTTTGAATGATGATGGATATTTTTTTATATGTAAAAAAAACAAAAGGTTGGAGACTCAAAATATGGTACACTTACCAAGACCGGAGATACGTGAATTATCAGATTGTTTGAAGCAATCTGGAGTAAACACATATATTTAACAGACTATATTAACCAGATGATGGTAAACAAACAATAATAAATCGATACTCATGAACAGACTAGTGTAACATATTATGGTAACCAGACTTTCTCCGTCTCTTCGATGAGGGGTTAGTGTAAACATATTATGGTAACCAGACTGTCTCTGTCTCTTCGTTAAGTGGTTAGTGTAAACATATTATGGTAACCAGACTGTCTCTGTCTCTTCGTTAAGTGGTTAGTGTAAACATATTATGGTAACCAGACTGTCTCTGTCTCTTCGTTAAGTGGTTAGTGTAAACATATTATGGTAACCAGACTTTCTCTGTCTCTTCGTTAAGGGGTTAGTGTAAACATATTATGGTAACCAGTCTGTCTCTGTCTCTTCGTTAAGGGGTTAGTGTAAACATATTATGGTAACCAGTCTGTCTCTGTCTCTTCGTTAAGGGGTTAGTGTAAACATATTATGGTAACCAGTCTGTCTCTGTCTCTTCGTTAAGGGGTTAGTGTAAACATATTATGGTAACCAGACTGTCTCTGTCTCTTCGTTAAGTGGTTAGTGTAAACATATTATGGTAACCAGTCTGTCTCTGTCTCTTCGTTAAGGGGTTAGTGTAAACATATTATGGTAACCAGTCTGTCTCTGTCTCTTCGTTAAGGGGTTAGTGTAAACATATTATGGTAACCAGTCTGTCTCTGTCTCTTCGTTAAGGGGTTAGTGTAAACATATTATGGTAACCGGACTGTCTCTGTCTCTTCGTTAAGTGGTTAGTGTAAACATATTATGGTAACCAGTCTGTCTCTGTCTCTTCGTTAAGGGGTTAGTGTAAACATATTATGGTAACCAGACTTTCTCTGTCTCTTCGTTAAGGGGTTAGTGTAAACATATTATGGTAACCAGTCTGTCTCTGTCTCTTCGTTAAGGGGTTAGTGTAAACATATTATGGTAACCAGTCTATCTCTGTCTCTTCGTTAAGGGGTTAGTGTAAACATATTATGGTAACCAGACTGTCTCTGTCTCTTCGTTAAGTGGTTAGTGTAAACATATTATGGTAACCAGTCTGTCTCTGTCTCTTCGTTAAGGGGTTACCCCACAAGTCCTGGAACCTCTGAGTGACAGCACCAGCTCCACCATGGCCAACGACCTGGATCTCATCTTCCTTAAAGGAATCATGGAGAGCCCAGTGGTTAGTCTGAGAGATCCACACACACACACACACACACACATGTGCACACACACACACACACACACACACACGTATATACACACACACGTATATACACACACATGCGCACACACACACACACACACGTCGTAATCTATATGACAGTGTGATCGTAATCTAGATGACAGTGTGATCTTAATCTAGATGACAGTGTGATCTTAATCTAGATGACAGTATGATCTTAATCTATGTTTGGTTCTGCCCGGGCAGTAATGGACTGCTGCTGGACCTCTTTGATGTATGATGAAAGGGTTTAAATTAGATTATAATAGAAAGGGTTTGTTCTGACAAACGGTACACACAGCCTCTTACCCACAGGGAAACACAACAGGCAACACCCCAGTCTATATTAAGCACGTCTAATAGAGTCCTGACACATTGATTTACATCGAACCACATTTTTGCCAATAAACCAGACGGAAAGCGAACGTGCACAACTACAATTGTCCACCAGATGGCAGTGCTGTGTTTTCCAATGTGGTGAAGATGGCCAACCAGAGGTCACACGGGTCACTTTGTCTGTTAACATTTATCTCTGGGAGGTTCCTTCAACCTAGGAAGTATTCCACTATAAATAAGACATTCCGGAAGGTTCCTTCATCCAATGACTGAAGCCCACATTTCCCATTTCTGAATGAAGCTTTTATTACTAGGTGTTGGTAATAAAACCTACACAAAACCATTATTAAAAAGTATTTCCATGTCATATGTATTCAGATACCAAAAATATAGCAAGTTCTGTGCCACCTTGGCTGTAACATTTCTATGTTCAGTGTCTTCTTGTTGTATTTCTATGTTCTCTGAGTTGTCATCGTGTCTGTATTTCATTTCCTCCTGTCCTGGTGTTTCTTGTACGTCGTTGGATGTCGGCTGTCTGGGAATTCTCCGTTCGCTGGTCCGTCTTCCGGTTTATTTTTGCATGTTAGCCTTTTCATTTAGCGTTTCGTTACACACCTCTGCGCCCGTGTCCTGCCCGTCCTAAACTGTGACTGTGTGTTTTTTTTGTAGGAACCAGATTGTCCTGAGGAGACGAGGTTGGAGGCGGTGAGGGACAACAACGTAGAGCTGGTCCAGGAGATCCTCAGAGAGCTGAGCCCTTTCACCTGCCAGAGTGACACGGCCGCGGAGCTCACACGGATTCTAAACGAACCCCACTTTCAGGTATTATACACCACGTAATTCGTTCTGTGTCTCATGGGGATACTCCTTCTCAACCTCGGGCCAGCTGTCAATCTAACGTTCTCTCTCGGCTGATTGGTCCCAGTCACCGTGACTCTAACGTTCTCTCTCGGCTGATTGGTTCCAGTCTCTGCTAGAGACCCACGACTCGGTGGCTTCCCAGGTGTGTGACACCCCCCCGCCCAGCCCCTGTGCCTACCCCGAGGCCCCCGTCAGCAACCAGCCCCTGCTGCCCGACGCCGTCAGGATGGTTGGCATTCGCAAAGTGGCCGGAGAGCACCTGGTGAGAAACGCATTGACAGTCATTATGACGCTGTTCTGGCCGGCGTCCAGGGTGTTACTGTGACAACCAGGCCACCTGAGTTGATGGGTTCGGATCCCATGCAGGGCGTGACGTTCCGTGTGGAGGCGGGGGAGCTGGTGATCGCCAGGATTCTCCACGGGGGGATGATCGATCAGCAGGGCCTGCTCCACACGGGGGACATTATCAAGGAGGTGAACGGGACGGAGGTGGGTCAGGATCCCAGGGTGCTGCAGGAGATGCTGCAGGAGGCCAGTGGCAGCGTCGTGCTCAAGATACTCCCAAGCTACCAGGAGGGCCACTCCCCTGGACAGGTACTGATTAATATAAATACCAGGAGGGCCACTCCCCTGGACAGGTACTGATTAATATAAATACCAGGAGGGCCACTCCCTGGACAGGTACTGATTAATATAAATACCAGGAGGGCCACTCCCCTGGACAGGTACTGATTAGTATAAATACCAGGAAGGCCACTCCCCCTGGACAGGTACTGATTAATATAAATACCAGGAGGGCCACTCCCCTGGACAGGTACTGATTAATATAAATACCAGGAGGGCCACTCCCCCTGGACAGGTACTGATTAATATAAATACCAGGAGGGCCACTCCCCCTGGACAGGTACTGATTAATATAAATACCAGGAGGGCCACTCCCCCTGGACAGGTACTGATTAGTATAAATACCAGGAAGGCCACTCCCCCTGGACAGGTACTGATTAATATAAATACCAGGAGGGCCACTCCCCCTGGACAGGTACTGATTAATATAAATACCAGGAGGGCCACTCCCCTGGACAGGTACTGATTAGTATAAATACCAGGAGGGCCACTCCCCTGGACAGGTACTGATTAATATAAATACCAGGAGGGCCACTCCCCTAGACAGGTACTGATTAATATAAATACCAGGAGGGCCACTCCCCTGGACAGGTACTGATTAATATAAATACCAGGAGGGCCACTCCCCCTGGACAGGTACTGATTAATATAAATACCAGGAGGGCCACTCCCCTGGACAGGTACTGATTAGTATAAATACCAGGAGGGCCACTCCCCTGGACAGGTACTGATTAATATAAATACCAGGAGGGCCACTCCCCTGGACAGGTACTGATTAGTATAAATACCAGGAGGGCCACTCCCCCTGAACAGGTACTGATTAATATAAATACCAGGAGGGCCACTCCCCTGGACAGGTACTGATTAATATAAATACCAGGAGGGCCACTCCCCCTGGACATGTACTGATTAGTATATATACCAGGAGGGCCACTCCCCTGGACAGGTACTGATTAATATAAATACCAGGAGGGCCACTCCCCTGGACAGGTACTGATTAATATAAATACCAGGAGGGCCACTCCCCTGGACAGGTACTGATTAATATAAATACCAGGAGGGCCACTCCCTGGACAGGTACTGATTAATATAAATACCAGGAGGGCCACTCCCTGGACAGGTACTGATTAATATAAATACCAGGAGGGCCACTCCCTGGACAGGTACTGATTAATATAAATACCAGGAGGGCCACTCCCCTGGACAGGTACTGATTAATATATATACCAGGAGGGCCACTCCCCCTGGACAGGTACTGATTAATATAAATACCAGGAGGGCCACTCCCCTGGACAGGTACTGATTAATATAAATACCAGGAGGGCCACTCCCCTGGACAGGTACTGATTAATATATATACCAGGAGGGCCACTCCCCTGGACAGGTACTGATTAATATAAATACCAGGAGGGCCACTCCCCTGGACAGGTACTGATTAATATAAATACCAGGAGGGCCACTCCCCCTGGACATGTACTGATTAGTATAAATACCAGGAGGGCCACTCCCCTGGACAGGTACCGATTAGTATAAATACCAGGTGACGAGGGGCGAGTCAACGGGACTCATTTGTGATTCGGCAACAACCATCTCATCGTCAAGTCCTTTGATTCACTTCCTTAATTAATTTGCCTGTCATTTCCCCAGGTGTTTGTGAAGTGTCACTATGACTACGATCCAGCGAATGACAACCTGATCCCTTGTAAAGAGGCGGGGCTTAAGTTCTACACAGGGGACGTTCTGCAGATTGTCAACCAGGATGACGTGAACTGGTGGCAGGTAGGTTCTGAGGGACTATGGTCCTGTGTACGTGTGCGCGTGCGTGTGTGTGTGTTTGCGTGTGTGTGCACATGTGTGTGTGTGTGTGTTTGCGTGTGTGTGCACCTTTGTGTGTGTGTGTTTGCGTGTGTGTGTGCTGTGCGGGTGATGATTCTGTGTGGGTCTGTCAGGCTCGTCGTTGTGTGGAGGGAGGCAGTGCTGGGCTGATTCCTAGCCAGCTGTTGGAGGAGAAGAGGAAAGCCTTTGTCAAGAGAGATGTGGAGCTGGCCCCTGCAGGTACCCACACCTTATCTACCCCTGTATGTCGCCCAATGAACACATCTACCCCTGTATGTCGCCCAATGAACACATCTACCCCTGTATGTCGCCCAATGAACACATCTACCCCTGTATGTCGCCCAATGAACACATCTACCCCTGTATGTCGCCCAATGAACACATCTACCCCTGTATGTCGCCCAATGAACACATCTACCCCTGTATGTCGCCCAATGAACACATCTACCCCTGTATGTCGCCCAATGAACACATCTACCCCTGTCTGTCGCCCAATCAACACATATCTACACCTGTCTGTCACTCAATGAACACATATCAACCCCTGTCTGTGGCGCTGGATGGAGGGCTCTGGCTGGATGGAGGGCTGCTGCCCCCTAGTGGAAAATCAGTAAAATTGTGTAAATGATTGTCTGTCTGACTCTTGAAGGGGTAATATATGCGATTATTACTGTACTGCTGGGCATTAAATTAGCGAAGACTAGTAGACATCTGCAAGTTTTAAGTCAATATTTTAAATAATATTTTTCTACAAATTAAAATCCCTGAAATATTTCCCATTAAAATGGTCTCACCAGTCCGCAATCAGTTTACAATCACCTGTATTCTCTTTTTACTTGATTTTGACACTTGGGGCAATATCCTTATTGTTCACATGCAGGAGTCTACACATAGTTCCTTTAAACCGACCCCTAGCCCTGATTTCCTAGCCCCTATTTCCTATTCCCTAGCCCCTATTCCCTACCCCCCTACCAACGATGTCAGAAGATCCCTCAGTGTCATAGGTTGCAGACAGATCTGAGATCAGGAGAGTCGTTAGGAGATGAGTCAGCACGTTAAGATAATAACTGTTCCAATTATAAGTAAAAAATCATCAACGTCAAATCACCAAACCCTCCCGGTCGTTTCAGAAGCAATAATCTTCAGTAATTCGCTAAACATTTAGGAGGTCTTTCATATTTTATGTGAAATTGGTGAAACTTGATTAAATAAGTCTTTGCATTTTGACGTCTGCTACACGAATGAAGGCTGCACTTATACAAACTCACCAGAAGGGGGCACTGGCAGTTCGATTAGCACCTCACACTTCTGATCGTTTTCCACGGCCTTGACATTGAGACAGCAGGACACGGGGGCAGCCAAGGGAAGTGTCTGTTTGGGACTTGATAGTCGGGTCGATAGACTCTGAGGATTTACACACTGTGGCACTTTATCAAAAAGGCTGTTCTACTGATCCGACTGTGAACATGAGTGGATGGTGGGCCTTAGTTTAGAGTCCCAACGCTGTTCACCTGTGTGTTGTCCCAACAGGAAACCTTTGTACAGGCGTGGCTGGTAAGAACAAGAAGAAAAAGATGATGTATCTGACCACAAAGAACGCAGGTTGGTCGTCTTCGTTAATTCTCTGCGTTTCCCAGGTCACAATATAATAGCAGAGAATCTCATACATCCGTCCAATTCTCTTGTCACCCATCAGAGTTCGACCGACACGAGTTGCTGATCTACGAGGAGGTCGCCAAGGTTCCCCCGTTCCGCAGGAAGACGCTGGTTCTGATTGGTGCTCAGGGCGTGGGCCGGCGGAGTTTGAAAAACAAGCTGCTGCTGTCCGATCCGCGCCACTACGGCACCACCGTACCTCGTGAGTGTGGCCAAACGGAGCGGCGGTGCCGAAACCACGCGCCAAAGCTGAACGTGAATCTGCCGTATCGGCGCACGCTCGTGTAGTCCGACCGTTAAATAGTTCCCGGCCGGTCACTGAGGATGGGCCATGGTTTTCCGAATGACTAAACGCTGTCATCTTCGCCCGCCTCCAGACACCTCCAGGAAGCCGAAGCCCGGTGAGAGGGAAGAACGGATGTACGCCTTCACCTCCCGCAGCGCCATGGAGACGGACATCAAGAGCGGGCGCTACCTGGAGCACGGAGAGTACGACGGCAACCTCTACGGCACCAAGGCGGACTCCATCCACAAGGTGGTGGAGGCCGGGAGAATCTGTGTACTGGATCCCAACCCACGGGTATGTGGCCCCATCTGAACACGCCCTCTAATGGTTGCAAACATTCTCCCTGATTCTCAGAACTGGGACCTGGCCAATTAACAGGGACCATGTCGTAAATGAGACTCGGGCAGAACAAACAATATGAATGAGACGATATAATTCTTAATTCTCTTTTTCAATTTAAAATTCTCCAACGTAGTACGCATGAACACATTTTTCATACCATACATTTAAATCCAATAGAGCTGCCTAAATATACCTAATGCTATTTCTAAAATACGATTAAAGCTTCTGTACAACCTCCAGGCTCTGAAGGTTCTGCGGACATCTGAGTTCCTGCCCTACGTGGTTTTTATCAAAGCCCCTGACTTGGAGGTGATCAAGGCCACGAACCAGTCGGCCGTTGAGGCGGGAGTCGTGACGAAACTGCTAACGGTAACCTGTCCGTTGAATGCCAACGTAGCTACCATATTTCACTCAGTAAAGGCCCTTAGCTGGCCGCACATGTAGCTGGATCACAACGCATACCTGAGAGACCGTTTCCAAGGGAGAAGCTAAGTAACCACAACCTCTGTCTTTGTTCTCTGCAGGACGCTGAGCTGAAACGGACGGCGGAGGAGAGCGCGCGCATTGAGAGGTCCTACGGACACTTCTTTGACCTCACAGTCGTCAACGACAACCTGGGCGAGTGCTACATGAACGTGAAGTCGGCCCTGGAGAAGGTTTCCGCCACGGCTCAGTGGGTGCCTGTTACCTGGGTCTTCTAGTGGGAGATGCACAGAAGAACCGTCTGGCTCATCATCAAACTGACCTCTTGAACTCTGACCTATGGAATCGGTACATAGGACTGTGTCTGACAGCAATATTTTTGCTGTGTGTGTATTTACTTTGGATATTTGTTGTTCAAACCTTGAGGATTTTTCTTTTTTGGCCTGTGTGTGTGTGTACTTGATTGTCTGTGTTTTGGTTAGTAATATATTTGTTTTGTTCTTATCGTAGATCTCACACGCAGGTACACACTTGCACACACATAGAAAGCCACTTCCCCAAATTATATTTTTATTACACATTCTATTTTTTACGGTTCATTCTAGATGACACTCTTTGACACATACAGTACCGTTGTAGTTTTTTCTTTTGACTATATTTACAAAAAAGTCAACGTGTGAACAGTCTTTCATATTTATTAAAAACTTCTAAGACTCATTCGAGGATGCTTGAATATAGATATGTGTACAATAGATATCCTGTCACCATGGCCTTGACATTTACCTGACTTATAGGAAAACAACAGTTACTCTCTTTTCAGAAAGGCACTTCAAAAATCATTTAATTTTCAGCTGTGTTGGCCGTCGCGTGGTTAGTTGTTTTGTTCCTGGTGCTTCTATAAACCTTTAATGTCACGGGACCTTTTAGGACGGCAGTACAGAAGGCACTTTGTACTGAGCCCATTGAAATAGATGCACTCAAGGCGAGGCAGAATTTACTGCTAATTCGTTTGGGCGAAAACTTAACGGCGTCTCGACCCGGTCATATTCACCAGACACACAACAAAGGCAAGGAGGCCCACTAAAGGTTCAAGAACATCAAACACCAGACAACATTAAACATACCAGTTCTTTTAAACATCTCTTTTGTGTTATAGCAGAGATAGGGACTCGAGTTGGAGACTGTGAGGGTTTAGGGCTGTCCCACTCCCTCCATGAAGTGAACGAGGGCTCTCTGGCAGACATGCAGACTCGACTTGAGACTCGCCCCCTAAAGACTTCAGACTCAGACTTGTAATGTGACACCCGTGAACACTATTTCTTTACTAAACGTCTAATAAGCTAGGTGTCAGTCGATCCCCTCCCTGCGTACTTATATCCTGCATACGTAACAGGTCAGTAATACATAACGCATCTGCTACGTGCGCATGCGCGGACACACTGGAGAGAGGACTACTGACATGTCGACCGCTGCACTATAATAGGTTAGGAAACATGTTTAAATCAACATTGGTCATCTAATATTACCGTGCATTTGGTTTTAGCTGCGACCTGATGCATGATAGTGGATTAACGTGATAGTGTACGTGCTGCAGTTTTATTTAGTTTATATATATTTACACATTTAGTAGCGTTACACTGGGTAAGAGAGTCTAGGGATGTGTTGTTGACTTAACGGTAGTTTATAAGCTGTCATGGGGACGTTAATAAAGTGTGATATCGTGCAAACGGAGCAGAACAAGTCAGAACAAGTTTCAGTAAAGTTGGAATTAAAAATTAACGCATGCGCAATGCGTGCAAGGGGGAAGGTATTATTTTATTGTCATATTGTTGCAGCAGCCTGTTCACACTGATATAGAAAAAAACTAATAGAAACTGTTACTGTATGAGACCTGTAAACACCTCTGTTTTATTGTAATACCGTTTTACAGTATCCTAGGCCTTTTATGTTACAATAAATTAATCAAATAAATCTAAATCAAATCAACTTCATTGATCACTATCCATCTGGTCCAGAACAGCTCAGATTAAGTCCACGGTCTTGTATATCGCCGTGTTTAGCCAGACATAATTCAGGATTTAAACCAATACGGATCCATTCTAGGCCCAAATTTATGTCACTTCATTCATCACACAAGTATTGCATCTGACTCCCACGGAAAACACACGTTAAGTATGCATCTAGAATAACTGATCTGATTATCAATGCATCAATGTCTCCCAAGATTTAGTGGCACTGTGGTTACGTGAGTAAGTCGGGGAAACCAAGGTCTGTTTCTGGACATCCGTGCATCTCTCGACTGACCAGCTGGTTTTTGGCCCAATACCTCGGTTCCTGCTGCCCTGTCCGTGATGTGGCCAATGCTACTGGGTGTGTTCACCAGCCTGCTGGGGGCATGGGTGACCATCTCGATTATGAATTACTCCCGGAGAAAAACAGTGTTTTCCCAGGAGTGCCTGAGACCACCAGGGCCGTTGGTAACGGACAGGAAACAGAGAGAGGAGGTGCTGAAGAAAGGTAAGTTGTGGTTGTCGGTTTTACAGAACAAACGGTGTAAAATAGTGTTTAGCTTAGTGTCCCAGTTAACCTCTCTACCGGTCAGGTTTCAGACTGGACCGTGTCCCTGTAAACCTTGACGCCATAGTGATCGGCAGCGGTATCGGCGGGCTGACGGCAGCGGCGCTTCTGGCCAAAGCCGGGAAGAGGGTCGTGGTTCTGGAACAGCACGACCAGGCTGGAGGGTGCACTCACTCCTTCCAGAACCAGGGCTTTGAGTTCGACGTGGGTAAGAGCCATTGTGGCACACAGGACCACGCGCCTACTGCCAATATGAAAAGACAGGAAATGAATGATTATCCCGTTTAACACCTCCACCTGCTCGCCCCAACAGGGGTTCACTACCTGGGTCAGCTACATGACAACAGCATGTACCGTGTGGCTCTGGATCAGATCAGTGAGGGCCAGATAAAGTTCAACAGGATGGAGCAGCACTTTGACACGGTGGTTTTGGGTCTGGGGGATGAACGCCGCGATTATCACATCCTCTCAGGGAAGACGGAGATGATGGAGAACCTGAAGAGACAGTTCCCTGATGATAAACTGGCTGTCGACGAGTATTTCAAGTACATGAAGGTACTTGGTCTCTGTGATTGGAGTTGTACGTGTGTATATCTGTATGGCGTATATCTATACGGTGTATATCTATATGATGTATCTATATATGGTGTATATCTATATATGGTGTATATCTATATGGTGTATATCTAAATATGGTGTAAATCTATACGCCGTATATCTATACAGCGTATATCTATACGGTGTATATCTATATGATGTATATTTATATGGTGTATATCTATACGGTGTATATCTATATGATGTGTATCTATATGGCGTATATCTATACGGTGTATATCTATATGATGTGTATCTATATGGCGTATATATATACGGTGTATCTATATATGATGTATCTATATATGGTGTATATCTAAATATGGTGTAAATCTATACGCCGTATATCTATACAGCGTATATCTATACGGTGTATATCTATATGATGTATATTTATATGGTGTATATCTATACGGTGTATATCTATATGATGTTTATCTATATGGCGTGTATCTATATGGCCTGTATCTATGTGGTGTTTATCTATATGGCGTATATCTATATATGGTCTGTATGTGGTCTATGTCTGTCTCTATGTGTTGTTTATATGTCTCTATGTGTTGTATGTCTGTCTGTATGTGTTGTTTATATGTCTCCATGTGATGTATGTCTGTATGTGTTGTCTGTCTGTCTCTATGTGTTGTTTATATGTCTCTATGTGATGTATGTATGTCTGTTTAAACCCCTATCATGTCCCCCCTATGGCAGATGGCAGCCCGTCGTATCAGTCTCCTGGCTGTCCTGAAGATGATGCCGATGTGGCTGGCTCACTTCCTCTCTCGGACCGGCCTATTAGACCGCATCTCCTCGGTGTTCAGCATGGCCGTCACCAAACACACCGAGAAGATGGCCACCCTCACCAAGAACAAAGACCTCCACGCCGTTTCTGCATACCTCTTCTATGGTCAGTCTCTGCACAAGTGCTCTGCACACATTTAAGTTTGTTCCTACAAATACCTCACAGCGTAACGTTTCTGCATAAGTGACGTGATGATACAGGAATTTGGTTCAAGCTTTCTGCCGTTCATCCCTTTCTGCGTGTTCTAAACGGTTATTTGAACTGTTATTGGCTGACAGGTGTTCCTCCCAAGGAGTCCAGTTTCCTGATAAACACTCTGCTCCTCCAGCACTATAAGAGAGGAGCCTACTACCCTGTGGGAGGGGCCAGTGAGATCGCCTTCCACATCATCCCAGTCATCCGGAAGGCAGGTGGCGCTGTGCTGGTCAGAGCCCCAGTGCAAAGGGTCCTCCTGGATGAGGAGGGCTCAGCCTATGGTCTGTCTAGTGTCGGGGGAGGGGTGATTAGGAAACACATTCTCCCATTGGAAGTGTTTTGTCTGAAAGTTTATCTCCAGTGGTCGTTCAGCATTTGTTAGTTGTGGGCATGGAAATCCTGACCTCTGTTGACCCCTGGTTGACCTCTGGTTGCAGGTGTGACCGTGAGAAGAGGTCAGGAGGAGGTGAAGGTGCTGGCTCCTGTGGTGATCTCCAACGCCGGCATCTTCAACACCTTTGAGAAGTTCCTGCCTCCGGAGGTCCAGGCCAAACCAGGTGAATGATTGTGTCGATTAAATGAATTAATCAATTAAGTTGTGCCGTTCCTAAAACACCCAAAGGGACCAGAATAAAATGGGCAAACGGGTACCGAGCAGAAAGTATTTGACTTTTGATGTTAATGCCGGCAGACATCCAGGCCCTGCTGGGGAGTGTTAAACATGGCATGGGAAACCTACTGGTCTTCGTCGGTCTGGACGGCACTACGGAGGAGCTGGGCATCAGCTCTATGAACTATTGGATGTACAAACACAACGACCTAGACACACTGTAAGGAATCAGTGAAAAAGGCTGAACAAGAACTTGTAACATGTTTGATGTCTCATGTGTGTCTCTATTGTGGCGGCGTTTCTGTGCCTCTCGGTTGGGAAGGGTTTTCGTTACATATGATATGTTTATCGTGACAAAACGAAAGAAACTCAGCCTATTTATGTGTGCAATTCCTCTTGACAACTGCAGAGGGCAGCGATGGAGCTGGAACTATTAACATTGTTTAATGTGTTGATCGTAGGATGGAGAGGTACACCTCTCTAAACCGCGAGGAGGTCGTGGGAAACATCCCAATGATGTTTGTTACTTTCCCATCGGCCAAAGACCCCAGCGCCGCTACCCGTTGTCCTGGTAACTGCCTCGACAGCACACCTTTACATCACAGAATACCCATCATCCCCACAGAAACGCTCAAAGATACTGCGAGTCAATCGAATGTTTATAGATTAACAGTGCCTCAATGCTGCCGACCGAGGTCTATCTGCTCACAAGAACGCAACATTTGAACACAGTAATCGGTCTAAAACGCAGGGCAGGACCGTGTTCTCAGCGTCTCTCTTCATCTCAACGACAGGGAAGTCCTGTATGACTCTGCTAAGCCTGGCCAAGTTCGAGTGGTTTGAAGACTGGAAAGACACCAAGCTCAGCAAGAGAGGGTCCGAGTACGAGGACCTCAAGATGAGCATGGCTAAGGAACTCCTGGACTGGGCGCTGGTGATCTTCCCTCAGCTGAGGGATAAGGTCAGAGGGCGTCATTACAACGAACCGGCCAAAAGTCAGACATTTGTTGGACTCATACCGAAGCCTAGAGTGGAGTTTCTTGGACATTTAGAATCACAGTGCGTTTTTGTTATCAAACGTGTGGTGATGTTGACATCTAATGTGCTGGCTGAGAGTGAATTGTGTCCTCCTGGCTGAGCCATATTCCGGGTGTTTCCATGACTGCAGGTGGTGTTTATGGAGGCAGCCACGCCTCTGACCAACATGCACTACCTGGGTTCCCCGCGCGGTGAGTGGTACGGCGCCGAACACAACCTGGACCGGTTCAGCCCGGAAGTGGTCGCCAGAACCAGGCCGGCCACGCCCGTCAAGGGACTCTACATCACCGGTGAGAAAATTGTCGTCGCCGTCGTCGTTGTGGTGTTTGTCAGACAAGGTACCAGCCACTGGTTGACAGAGCCGGAACAGGAAGTCCTTATATGGTGCAACCGTTGATTACGCTGTGATTGGTCTACCGTTTGCTAGAAGCACCTACCGATGTGTTGTTTCATAACCCAGGCCAGGACGTGTTCTGCAACGGAGTGGCCGGCGCTCTACACGGAGGAATCCTGTGTGCCTCGGCGGTTCTGGACCGGATTCTCTATATGGACCTGCTGACTCTGAAGAAACAGCTGAAAAAGCAGGCACGCGAAAAAGCTTGTAAGAAGGCCTGACCGACTGTCTGGACGAGGCGCTGTTCTCGACACACAGTCCATAGATGGTCCTAGATTCTGGTTGTAGATTCTGGTCGTAGACGGTGTTAAATGTTAAGTTGTCTGTGTCAGGTGACGGGACCATTTGGACATATTGAATAAAATATTCTGTATCTGCATTCGATTTGTCATGGCCATTGTGTTCTCGCCCTAACCGTCTTCGAGGAAGTAAAATAAAATTAATTGCCGGGGAATGTTCCTAGTCATTAATGGTTTTTGATCTTTAGTCAGATCACACAAGGAAAGAACATGGGTGTTTTAAACTTTGTCTCCTTTTAATTGTTACAGGAGAGACAACTGATCAGGCTGCAATTTGCCAACTAGGTTATTCACATTTGTCCAATCAACTGTGAGAAGGTTAGCCCTGAGTGTTAACTGCTAATTCAAGTAATAGTGTTTCTCTGTGGATACTGCTATTATATAAAAAAAACTCTGCTCTGGCAACACAATATATTAACCTATTATCCAATTACTGTACCCCATCCACCAGTACTCAGCTTTTACATTTTACAAACAATAGCTTTTACATTTTACATTGTTTGCTGATTCATCTGAAGACGGTGGGTAAATCGGCTTAATGTACCTCAAGTCTCTATACAAACAGTGTGACTGAAACAGGACTTAGATCATTCGTGCTAATAAAAATAAAACTGGGAAAACGTTCACTACAAGCTACCGCGCTACAACAGCTGTTCACATATCTGAGGTGTTTTGGAAATTCTCCGTCGTCTAACACGCTTAACATTTAACACACGGACTGAAGTATCGGCACCCCGTGAGAAGATCTGGGCTTTAGCTCGGCGGCATAACACTGTCTGTGGGAGGCGACGTTCACTAGTTTCAAATCTTTGCAGAATGGTAGCATTGTGACACACAAAGTAAGACAACACATTCAAGAAGCAGGTTGGTAGCAACAGACATGACCTCTCAACCTTTGGTCTAGTCTTAAACTATCGTTGCTTATCGAACTAGCGCTCGCATAAGACCTGAGCCTGTCACAGTATGAATCATGACATGGCAAATATAGCGATCAGAGGGAACGTCATTTTTACGATAAAGGCGTGTCGCGTCAGTCAGTCACATGGTGGAGGCAGGCGGTCAGTTGAATGTCTTACTAAACAGGTTTTTATAGATCATCTTACTGGATATGGCAGTTACGAAACCTACTGGGTCAGAGAGTACGGGCCAAAGTGTGGAACCGTAAGACGTGACTGATGTACGAGGGAGCAGATTGGATCTTCAAAACGGACAACGGTCTTCATCTCGGAATAATTTTCTTTGAATAAACAAAAATATCTCAACAATAATACTTACCATATTAACAATTTCGAGTAAGGCTCAAATATTTACACATTTACACACGGAGCAGTTGGAAGGACAGCAGCGCCCCTTTGATTCTCTGTCTAAAATACTGCTTCACAGGAGACCCTTTCCAAAATGTCCATTAATACACGGTTGCTTCGTGAAATTATTTCTCCGTTCTAAAACGGAGCACCCCACACGTTTCAGGAACCCAAGTTCTAAGTCCCCGTAGGACAGTTTGTACAGCCTCGGGGCCCACAGTGCACGTGTAGCCTGGGTTCTCTTCCACTGGGTTTAGGTATGGTCCTCAAGGTGACCGATCGCAGGTGCCATAGATGCAGAACCCAAGGAGAATTCCGCCGGTCCTGAGATCTCCGTGTAGGCCGGAGGAAGCTCCACCTCGATGAAGACTGGCTTCATCTGCAGCTAGAAGAACACAACCCAAGATGGATTCATTAACGACGGACACTCCAGGACACAACACCTCAGTGTTTCAGCCAAAACTAAGCCCCTTTGAGGAGGTAGACGACCGTGTCGGAGCACATTTTCCATAGGAAGTCCTACCTCATTGTAGGCCGGAGGTAGACCGTTGATCTCGCTGGTGGTGTAGGGCGGAGGCCCGTGGGGGTCTTCGTTGTCATAGGACGAGGCTGGAATGGGAATGATGAAGAGCGAGGGCCTGGCGTGTGTCTCCGTGCGCTCCATGCGCTCCATGCGCTCCATGCGCTCCATGCGGACGCGGTGGCAGGCCCTGCAGAAGGCCGTGCAGCAGATGATGACCATGCCGAGCGCAACGATGGGCATGAAGATCCTGAGGAAGCACATAATGATTGGTTGGGTGTATTCACACTGGTTGGGTGTATTCACACTGGTTGGGTGTATTCACACTGGTTGGGTGTATTCACACTGGCTGGTGTATTCACACTGGTTGGGTGTATTCACACTGGCTGGTGTATTCACACTGGTTGGGTGTATTCACACTGGCTGGTGCATTCACATTGGCTGGTGTATTCACACTGGTTCGGTGTATTGTAAGTGTAATATATATATATATATATATATATATATATATATATATGAATATCTGGGAGGGATGTGATATTTCACATGTGTACCAGCAGCTGAGCATCCTGTACTAGCCAGTAGCCACTTACCATGTTGGTTTGTATTAGGGAATGTAAGAGACTGTAATCGGACACTTACTCTAAAACTGAGAACGAGTAATCAAACATCTTGTGAGGTTACCACCAGCAACACACAAGAAACCTGGAAGGGGAAAGACAGGACCTTAGTTTGACATCTCTTTCACTTCTTAATTCAAGCACACATTGACCAGAACGGTTGTTATGAAACCACACAGCACTCTGGGTAATTACACATTACCCTGCAGTTACCTCTTTCCGTTTCCAGTCAGTCATTACGGAGGAACATTCAGGTTTCGGTTAAACATTGACCTACTTCAGATAGAGTTGATAATGACGTGTTAATGTGTTGAAAACCTGGTAGGACAGTGACTTGCAGTGTAGTAACAAACATTATTCTGTTCCCATTACTTTCTCTACATGTTGCTGTGTTACAGACTTTATTTTGAATTTAAGTATTTTTGCCAAAAATCTACACACAAAATCCCATAATGATGGAGCAAAAAGCTTTTTTAGCAATGCCTACCAATATACATTTAATATTTTGCTTAAAGATGAATCATTGCCCCAGTATAAGGTCCTGTGGTTTTCTGATCAGGGGATTTTCAAGGACATGTATTTTGCTCCATTCATCTTTCTGTCAATTCTGACCAGTCTCCCAGTTCCTGCCGTTGAGAAGCACCCCCACAGCATGATAATCCCACCTCCATGCTCCTGGAGCCCATTGTACTTCTGGGAAACTTCGATGCTTTAACTATTTTTAATAACTTGGATGTCTACAGAGAGGTTGTGGACTTGTAAGATTTTTTTTTGATTGATTGTTTGGTTTTTGTTCTAACATGCATTGTCAGACAGATGTGTCTTAAAAAATAATGCCTACCTAATCAATTTAATTTAGCACAGATGGACGATCAAATTATAGACTCATCTCAAGGATTATCAAAGAATCAAATGATAGAGTCATCTGTAGGATTATCAATTAGAAAATTGGATGCATCTGGGCAAAATATTTTGAATAAATTGGCAATAAATCCTGCAAAACATGGGAACGTGGCAATTTGACAACCACATCAAGGATACCTGATACATTTCACAGTGTCCTATGTTATTCGCCATTATTGGCGTTGGACACAGATCCAGACATCAGGACAGAAAGAACAAATGTTTTCTGCTGTAACATCTGAAATGAATTAATGAAATTGAATGAAAATGAAATGATGAAATTCAATGTTTTCAATTCAATATCCAGTAGTATTATTTAACAAAAAGGGTTAGGGTTAGGGTTAGGGTTAGTGCAGCCTGGCAGTATTTGTTTATGGCCTGAAGGAGTTGATGTCATGTGCCATCTCGATTATTTGTTCAGCCGCAATACAACTGGTCAGACTGTTTATTTAAAAATACAACTCAGAAACAAACAACCATTTCGAGACACTAACAGCAGAAAGTATAACCATGATAAATACAGTGTTGTGTTTAAACTTCTGTTATGTTAAAGTTGCTTAAATCAAAATATTGCTTTTAGCACCCAGTTGCATTCCCTGAGACACATCTGTTTACAAGAATGAAACAGTATCACAGTAAAGGTGACGCAAACACCCAACAACAAACTCAGGACACGAGATATGACACTTCACCTAAAATGGTCTTAAAATATACGACGATATCCACACCTAGCTGGACCTAACATTTAAACTGTAGTGATTTATTCAGTGTTCTATGGAACAGAAGTGCGTTATTTGCTCTTTGCTTAGTCGGTTGTTTATGTTTTTCTCTGGATTGACCAAAAATCCATGGGAAAGCAATTTAAACAAGCCCACATGTTGGTGCCGAATGTGGGAAACATGACGGGTGGACAGGTGGGCTCAAAGAAAACTTCCCATCTAGCTATTCAATAATCCCCCTATAACCAGAGTGCTCTGAACCACGTCAACAGAATTTAGAGTGAATTTGTGTTTCTAGCGACCAGACTACATAAATCTTGTATAGTTCGATGACCGAGAGTAGCATAAAGCAATAGGAAGAAAAAAACATTAAATACCTTTATCTTAACTTGAAGTCGGCTGCCACTTCAGTGACTCTGGGACAATGAAAATCAACAAGGATCTGAATGAGTGTGTGTGAACACAGAAAAGCAATGTGCTGATTTTGTGTGTGAACGTCTGTTATCTGGAAAAGAGTGCTTAATGACTAAGGGTTAAGGTTACTCGTTTATGACAACATTGTACAGTTTAAAGGCGCAGCACCTGAAGCTTCCTTTTTGAAATTGCCTAAGTGGGTGGAGTCTCAAAGTGGGTCAGCCTTATGTATCTAGCTATTGCTGCAGGTGTGGTGCTTAGAGATAAAAAAAAGTGTATACCTTTAGTTTCTCACTCCTATTCACAGTATGTTATATAATTGGTTGTTACATTAGGAAAATGTTTCAGTGTTCACTTACAGCACAGCACAATTTTAATTCAGATATAATGAAATCTGAATCGGATTATTGTTGATCAAGGTCCAACAAGAAAATATGGGAAACGATAATTTACAAAAGCTTAGCATTTATTAAGGAACAAGTTTAGCCGGAATGTAACAATGTTCAATCCAATTGTACATACCAAACACAAATATAAATACAAAATATAAGCTGGTGCCAGATGATTCCAGAAATAATATTTTCCTAATTCAGACCCTTATTTCCAGATGAAGGCATAATAATGTTAGTTTGACTCATTTCCTTTAACGCACTGTAAGTGGGTTGATTTAGAAAGAAATTGCATTTATACTTTTGCCCAGAGTACAAATAAAAATCAACCCCAGAAGAAAACATGAACATGTTTAAAATCACTCAAATATTGCAATCTCATAAAATCAATACAGGATGAATTTTTTTTAAACACGAGTAATTAAGTTAATGAAAATACTTTACGGTCCAATTGTCACTACAGTCCATATATTACTTAGTTCTTAATTTGAATATAACAAAATATATTAGTGGAAGTCCAGTGAGGAAGACAAGAGAGGCAGTCCCATTGACAACTAAAGCAACATAGAGAAGGCCACGTCGGTCCTGAAGTACCCTTTAGAACGACCCGGAAGACCGGGTGAGTTAACTGTCGTCCATCACCAATCAACTTGCTCAGTTGGTCTGCTTGGGTGTCTAGTTTGACGCAGTACCTGAGACAACCGAGGGTCAGGGTTGTCCGTCACAAAATACAAGTTAAACATATTATATTTTCACAGTTCCGGGTGTGTTTAACTCAGGACAATAGCGTTGGCTGAAGCAGTTAAGAAACGTTACAGTAGGTTCAAAACCTCACGGGACTACCAAGACATGGAGATATGTAACCGGAAAGTGTTTTCCATTCGTACTGCTAATCTGTGGAGCATTGGTCCTTTTGCCAATGTGAAGATAGCCCCTGAGGTGACGATATCGGCGGCGTTTCAGTTAACTTCTCTTATTATTTCTGTGTGTAAACAGTTCTGAGAACCTTTCTCCAAAGTTAAGGTGCTGTGGTACTTTTAAGAAGCAGCGTAGAAACTCACTAACACAGGGGCAGGCCGCTCTGGGCCCAGAATCACTTCTGGTTCTCAACTTCTACTTTTAAGTACAATTAACAACAACAGTTATTGCTTATGCAAATGATGTAAAAAGGAATTTCTCAATATGTTTTACATATTAACCTGTCAACACGTAAGTCGCGTAACGGATCCCATATGCAAATTAATTTCTCAATATGTTTTACATATTTTCATATTAACACGAGTCACGTAACTAATCCCATATGCAAATTAATAAAAAATATGTTGAATTACAGCAGGTACAGCATGTACTTCAGATTTTACCAAAAAATGTGTGTGTGTATGGGTAAGAGTGTGTGTGTGTGAGTAAGAGTGTGTGTGTGTGAGTAAGAGTGTGTGTGTATGGGTACATGAAATGTGTCAGCTAATCATCAAGCCCTTGATTACAGAACCAGGCGTGTCCGTCCAGGGCTACAACGACAGCGCATAATGTCTAGTGCTCCCTGAGCAGAAGGCTGACCTACGAATGAAGGCCTGACGGGCCTCCAGAACCTGCCAGTTCTGACATCAGGTGCAGGACTCCACATAGTTCCCTGGGAAGAACCCCTCCTGCCCGTTGAGCTGCCCCTCATACCAGCCGTCTTCGTTCCTCTTGGTCACGTAGATGACGTCCCCCTCCTGGAACACCAGGTCCCCGTGCTTCCCGGTGTTGTAGCTGTACAGCGCCACCACTGGTGGGGCGGAAGAATTGCAATGAGGTAACTGCCTTGGCCATATTTGGAATGCAGAAATATTTCTGGAGCTTGCCCGGTCCACTCGGACACTAGACGTGCATCATACCTTTATCCAGACAGTCCGCCGTCACGTCGTAATCCACGGGGGGCGGTAGGGGCGCCATCATGTCCTCATAAAACAACGGTGGGGGCGGAGCCGGAACAACCAGGTCTGCAGGATTGTAGCAAACAGCATATAAACCCAGGGCTTACCCAGCTGCCCCATCTTATGAATGCCGTGTGTTTGCGCGGTCTCATTTCCGCGCCGTGTGTCAAAGTAAAACCCGCATACTGAGAAGCCTTCAGACGACAGTATATAACTTCTGTGAAACTATACGTTATGGTACAATGAAAAACACTGCCCAAATTAGCTATAAAAAACAATGAACAAATATCCTATAGATCCAGGGGAGGCTGGACATTCCAGGACTGTGCAGCAGTAGCAGAAGCGGTCATTGAGACAGAAAGCCCTCTATCCCCACCTAGTGGCCCGGGGTGTGTAACGCAGCCGCTGGCGGTTTTTACTTACCCAGGTGCTCCAGACGGGCGGGCAGCCTGGAAATGGGGCTCAGTGACACGGGAGGGGCGAGAGGAGGGGGGTATGGAGGGGGAGGGGGGATCGTGACTAACAGGCGAGGTCACAGGGGGAGAGGGTGACGGAGAGAGGTCACATCAGATCAACCAATAGGGTGCTGGCACTCACATTCAATTATGACACTTTTTTGTGTGCAGGGCTTTAAGTTTAAGTTAAGATCCGTAGAAAATACTGTACAGATTTTGCATGAGATATCTTCAGATCATCCGATCACAGGACACTATTAGTCAGATGTGTTTGTTATTTCTAATAGCTGTGAACAATTCTATGGTCTTTTTGTCAGGCTACATTAATAGCGAGGTGTGATAAGACTGAATTATCAGAATGCAAAAGCTAACACAAAGCATGCAGGGTATCATTATAATGTGCAATTCCCCGAAGCCAGGATAGTAATCGCACAGAATGTGGTTTTCACATTCATCTTGGTCATATCACACTTTTTCACTATGTGAATTACGGCTGGTGTATTGAAATACATAAACGGCCAAACATACAACGTGAATTACGGCTGGTGTATTGAAATAGATAAACGGCCAAAGACACAATGTGAATTACGGCTGGTGTATTGAAATAGATAAACGGCCAAACACACAATGTGAATTACGGCTGGGGTATTGAAATAGATAAACGGCCAAACACACAACGTGAATTACGGCTGGTGTATTGAAATAGATAAACGGCCAAACACACAATGTGAATTATGGCTGGTGTATTGAAATAGATAAGCGACCAAACACACAATGTGAATTACGGCTGGTGTATTGAAATAGATAAACGGCCAAACAGTGTGTTTGAATGGACTTAATTATTTCATACTTTAATTTACTTTTAATAATAATACATAATAATAAATGTTATAGCGTGCTAGTATACTTCAAATACATTCCAAATCTATTTCATGGGGCCTGATCTGAGAGGGGCCTGATCTTGGAGGGGTGTGGCCTGGGAGGGGCGTGACCTGGGAGGCGTGTTGCCCGAATGGCCTTACGTGATTGGATGGAAGGCAGGAATAGCGAGCGAGTGTAGAGCGAGCGAGAGCTAGGACCCATACGGACCCTGAGGGACACGGAGCGCGAGCTGGGTGGGTGGCGGCGGACGCGAGAACGCCGAGGCTGCAGAGCTGAGAAAGACAGGTCAAAGGTCAAAGGTGAATATGAAGCACACACAGAACTGAGACGAATAGAGACAGGTCAAAGGTGAATATGAAGCACACACACAGAACTGAGACTAATAGAGAGACAGTCCACAGGTACATACAAAGACTGACAGACAGACAAACCCAGTAAGACAGACAGACAGACCCAGTAAGACAGACAGACAGACCCAGTAAGACAGACAGACAGACCCAGTAAGACAGACAGACCCAGTAAGACAGACAGACAGACCCAGTAAGACAGACAGACAGACCCAGTAAGACAGACAGACAGACCCAGTAAGACAGACAGACAGACCCAGTAAGACAGACATACAGACAGACGCAGTAAGACAGACAGACAGACCCAGTAAGACAGACAGACAGACCTAGTAAGACAGACCCAAATTGACCCAGAACCGGAAACCAAATCGAACACTATGCATAAAATATTTTAAAAATCTGATGACTTCATGTAAGGACTCTTTGTTTGTACACAACTTTCAAACGCACCTTCACAAGTCGTCAGGACAGGGTGGTCGAGACAAACCAACGCGCTTTATTTACCTCCATCTATCTGATCACCCATTGGAGGGGGCGGGCCAGGGATCTCCAGGTCCTCGGTGATTGGAGGAGGGAAAGTCTCCTCATGTGGCGGCGGCGGCATCGGGGGCGGGAAGCTGTTCTCCTCAGCCACTGAAATGAGACGTCACGGTAACAGTATCTGCTCAAGTTGATATTCAGCAGTAAAATCTCACGACTACACAAAAAGGCTTTTCTGTCTGTGTGACAAGTTCCTTGTTTTTGTGGCTTCACTGCCTTCATGGCGGATTCGTTATCATGCGGGTGTTTCTGGGAAGGTGTCTGCAGCGTTTTCATTTCCTCCCACATACCTCACAGTGTGGAAAACAACAAAAACAAGTGACGGGTTCCGCCCAGGCACAGAGCGGATGTTGGGCGTCGTGTTCATTTGAAGAAACCCACGTATGTGCTGTGTATGAGGTTATGTACACAATGTGGCCAAAAGTATGTGGACATGCCCAGTACATGTTGAGCTAGATGTTTCAGCCACACCACAGGAGCAAAACAGCCATATTAATGCCCATGGTTTTGAAGGTCATATGGATGTGATGGTTGGGTGTCCACATACTTTTGACCATTTAGTGTATGTAATTGACACTGCAGACAGATAGTCATTAATGACATTCACATACCAGTTTCTAGTGGGGGTGGGGCGGGGGGTGGGGGGATACCAGCTAGGCCAGGAGTGGGGGTTCCCGGGGGCAACGGAGGAGGAGCAGGGACCAACACGTTGCAGGAGGCAGGCGGAGCAATTGGAGGTGGGGGAGGAGGCGGAGCTGACATGGAGTCGTCCATCAGAGAGAAGATTGGGGGCGGAGGTGGGTCCGCCTCCAGTAGGTTGCTGATGATGTCAGAGTCCGGAGACAAGGGCCAGTTGGGGATCGTGGGCGGAGCCACGGCCAAGCCGAAGCTGGACCTGTCATAGGGGGGTGACATCATGACATCATAAGTAGCTGGACCTATCACGGGAGGGATAACATCATATGCAGCTGAACCAATCACAGAAGGGATTGCACCAACGGTTGCTAGAGGTCAAGTTACTCCACAAACAATACAAGTCCGGAAACACTTGACCCAGCAGTCTTCTGACAGGGTGTTGTAATCAGTGTCAAAGGCAGGTGTTCTGTGCTTTTACCCAATGATGCGGTCACTGAGAGAGGTGACAGAACCCCCTCGGGACATAGAGGGGGCCACTGGACACTGGACAGGCTCCGGGGGCGCTCTAGAACTGCTCCTGCTGTTAACACACACACAAACACACACAAGGACACACAAGCACACACGGTGATGGCAATTAAATTCCGGCCGGGCAACTGTTAAAACATGCGAAAACAGCTACGGAGAGATTTGGCAGTCTTCCCTCGTTTTAAACATGCAACAGTGTCCAAAAGGACAGTGGGACATTTCGTTTCCCCGCTGCCAGGTTTGCTTATTGCCGTAACTACATTGTGAAAGCTCTACACTCCCTCTACAGCCCAACGGTAAATCTCCCCACGGCTGAACGGCATTCAATCCCGATCTGAATGAACACACAAACACGAGTGGACAGGAGGTGTGGTTAGCCTTGAATAGTGTTTAGCCTCGACCCCCGCTCCCCCCCCAAACTCTGTGCCCACACGCGCTCCCACACACATCGGCATACCAATACAGTTTACTTGGGCTAACCGTTCTGGTCTTTGGGTACAGTTTATTTACGTGCCACTGAGCAGAGGATGTGGGGAAACGAGGTTTCCTGTCTGCCGGACTTTAGCAGGAAGTGAAACAGAAACTGTGAGACGATCAGACAGACAGACAGGCAGACAGGCAGGCACCGTGGGAACAGCGTGAATGAGCGTACCTGATAGTTCCACCATGTTTACGTGTGGACCCGGTCTTCTGCATCAGTCTACCAGAGTCCTGAAGGGCATGGTTGACATGAGAGGGAGACAGAGAGACATGGAGAGAGAGAGACAGAGAGAGAGAGACAGGGAAACAGAGAGACAGAGAGACAGAGAGAGACAGGGGGACAGAGAGAGAGAGAGAGGGGGAGAGAGAGAGAAACAGCACAAGAGAGCAGAAGACAAAATGAGATGTTGTTTTTTGTGTTAAGTTGTGTGTGTGTTTGTTTGTTTGTTTGTTTGTGAGTGTGTGTGTGTGTTTGTGAGTGTGTGTGTGAATGTGACTGTGTGTGTTTGTGTGTGTTTGTGAGCGCACACATCCACTGGAGCAGACGTGAACCAGCTTAGCCTTGGCAGGACTAATTAGTGCGTCTAGAAATGTTCCCACGGTACACAGTGGCTGGCTGCTTGTTCAGTGTGTGTGTGTTTGTATGTGTGTTTGTGTGTGAGTGTGTGTGTGTGTATAACCTCTATATCTGGGCCTGCTAGCACACTTTCCAACAACCAGCTCCTCTCCTGCTGAATGTGGAGTAGATGGTGAAATGAAAGCCACCTACAGCAGCTCAAGTTTTCAAAAGTACTTTTCCTTTCAACAACATGAGCAGGAGAGTGAACGGTTACTTTAGAGGCAGGAGAGTGAACGGTTACTTTAGAGGCAGGAGAGTGAACTGTTACTTTAGAGGCAGGAGAGTGAACGGTTACTTTAGAGGAAGGAGAGTGAACGGTTACTTTAGAGGCAGGAGAGTGAACGGTTACTTTAGAGGAAGGAGAGTGAACGGTTACTTTAGAGGCAGGAGAGTGAACGGTTACTTGCTGAAACCCCTTTTCAGTGTATGTCTCTGGTGTCCGTGTCTGGGTGTTCGTGTATGTGTCCATGTCTGTGTGTTGGTGTATGTGTATGTTTGATCTGTGTCTCACCTTCATTCCGTGTCCCAGTGTGTCCAGTTCAGAGTAGACGATGGGACTCCGGGAGTACTTCCCTTTGACCTCTTTGCCTTTAGCCGGGGGGATTATTTTGTGACTCCTGGGAACTCTCTTGGCTGCTGTGAAAACCCCGATTTCTCTCCGGGCCACTTTCTCGCGGTGCATGTCCACTGTCTGCAAGACAGAAGCCAGAGACTGTTGCCAAGGTACCGTCGGGACGGCATGGCGATGTGCAACACCCAACACAAACCTACAGATATTATGGGCCAGTACAAATGAAACACACTGAATTGTGCTGCGAGTCACAGCATTCCAACCAATATGACAGCAAATAGTTTACGATTGATCAGTTTAGAATGCATGAAAGATAACGTAGCTTAGAACCCAGTCCCACAGGCTGTGTGGTAAAAACCTCCACCCGACACCACACCCACGACCCACGAAGTCGCGTGACAGACCAACAGAGGCACGAAAGCCACAATGGCCGATGTACCACACAGCACCTCACACCACCACACCACACCACACACCGAGCGTTGGAGGTGGGGAACGAACAAATTCAAAGGCACAGAGGCTGCTGAGCTCTGGAGAACCCAATGGGGATCCCTACCTGTCCAATGAGGTTGACGGAGGACTCCAGGTGCCTGAGCTGGGAGCTCTGGAGAACCCAATAGAGAGCCCTACCTGTCCAATGAGGTTGACGGAAGATTCCAGGTGCCTGAGCTGGGAGCTCTGGAGAACCCAATAGAGAGCCCTACCTGTCCAATGAGGTTGACGGAGGACTCCAGGTGCCTGAGCTGGGAGCTCTGGAGAACCCAATAGAGAGCCCTACCTGTCCAATGAGGTTGACGGAGGACTCCAGGTGCCTGAGCTGGGAGCTCTGGAGAACCCAATAGAGAGCCCTACCTGTCCAATGAGGTTGACGGAGGACTCCAGGTGCCTGAGCTGGGAGCTCTGGGCGTCCAGCAGCTTTAGGACGTTGGTGGCCAGGGTGCTGATCTGGTAGGCCACGCTGGCTAGGGACTGGGTGGTGAAGTTCTTTGTCTCCTCCAGGGCCTTGGCCGCATCAGCGCCGCCCTAGAGGGGGGCAGACAGGCAGGGAGGGATGGAGGGAGAGAGGGAGGGGGGCCATGTGATCAACCACTCCGGAGAATGAGTTTTATTATGATACTCTAATGGGGCACACGTCTATTTATATCTATACGAGTTAACGAAAAGTAGCAGTTTATTGTGCATAGTCATAATCAGTCTGATCAAACTGAGAACACCAGCAAATCCCCAATGTATCACTCTGACCTTGTTGGACTCATTTATTTTTTATTTACCTCACACAGCAAGCCGCAACTCAAAAACAAAAGAGAATGATATTTAAATGCGCAATTAAATGCACATTTTCACCTGTCTTTCGTTCTACTGTACAACACAATAAAGTTCAATCTAGTCTAGTCTAGATACTCATCAATTAAGATTCAAATGATATGATACGAGCAATAAGACGGTGGAGAGTATTTGGGGACAACAAACCCATGTTGAGACAGACTGTCTTCTTCTGAGGTGCACAGCAAGTAGAAGTAGAACAGGAAGTCAGTGCATCTGCACGAGAGCAGTGTCGTTTGCAGGGGTGTACATATACGGATACTGGCTTGATATCTGCATGCTGTAATAGCAGGCTGTGTTATGTGATGCTTTCCCTAACCACTCAGTAACTTTTAAATGATGACATGGTGGAGGAATTACAGGGTGACAGACAGGAACCCCGACATAAAAAAACGACCCTACAGTCTGCGACGACAAAACGACACAATGGTCACGTGAACACATTTCTTTTTATGCGTCAACCGGATGTTCGCCGCTTCTGGGTTATCTTAACAAGGCACAATCTTGATAAAGCACACTCAGACATATAAAACAATTGGTCCTTGTACTGTAGTGGATAGGTCCATCGTTCTACACTGTATATTCTGGAATTTATTCAAAGATGTTAGGCAAACATATGAATTTCATCATGACTGTTAATTTCAAACAACAAATGAGAGCAGTAAGCTGTGCAAAAAAAAAACATGTCTAGTACTTGTACTGTAGGATTAAAGAATCACTCTGACTCAGACTTTTTTTACCCAAGTAACGTGCCTTGTGGTCAACATTGTAATGTACCCATTCAGACTACTTCATTGCAGTCGTCATCTAGTTACATAGGACTCCAAAATTAACTATTTCTAAAACATATTCGAAACTATTATCCCAATGCACAATTGTAAAAAAAATCGAAATACTTTTCCTATACAGAAGCAAACATATAGCATGGATACTACATCACATACATTCTTAATGTATGATTTGGTTGTGTCAGTAACCCATTTCTTATAGCTTTAGGACATCTAGGGGGGGTGGCAGATATCCCCAATACATTTGGCCCCGGGCCCCCTGCGGTATGTCCCGCATATGACGTGTGGTTTATATTGGATACACGCCACACCCCGTTATGTCCCTATAATTAATTATTACATGAGAGAATATATTTCACTGGGCTTTTTGGCAACACGGTTATACAATAAACCTTTAGCCAAATTTAAAGGCACACAATTTCTACTTTTCGATATTGGAAAATGGAAAACGAGGGTTAGATATGGGTTGGTATTTTTTATTTGTTAATTTCTAATGCATTTTACACTGTTATGCCAAATGCCACTTTCCTTTCAGCAGTAATCGGAACTAAGCCCGATCAATACATTTATTAGGGTCTATAATAAAGTAATGATAATACTGTCCTTAACGGGGGTCTTACCTGTAGATAGTTAGTCTCGCAGTAGTCGGCCACTTTCAGGAGGTTCTTGTGGTTGTCCAACAGGGCTTGTCTGGCCGATGGAGCCTCTTCAAAGATCTGTCTAATTTCATCTTTACTGGTTTGGTCCTTCATGATGTCCCTTTGTGGTATTATTTTGAAGGCGACCGCTGTTTTTTGGGACCTTCTGAACAAAAACGATCACTTTATATATCGCAGAGACATCATCACTTTGCAGAAGACCATCTAGATGAGGGCTAGGGGTTGTCCAGACTTGCGCTACTGAAATAGAGAAGCCGTTTCGGGCGGCTTTCACTCTCGCAGCAACTCAAAGCAACAGGGCTTTTAACAGTGTCGTGTAGCTCACTTGAGGTTCCTCTTTCTATAAGGGTTTGTCAATTGCGGTTTCTCCGTTCAGTGTGTTAACTGCTGAATCTGGTGTGTGTGAAGCCGTCGCTCCATCGTCTTTGACACATTGTAACCTGCCGCGAGATGTACTAGAACGCATAATAAATCATGTATTACATGTATTCTCTCTTTTAATGACCGAAACTGAAGTTTAATCTTCACCATACATGCATGTAGTTGACCGTAAAACGTGCCTTCAATTTAAAACGTGTGTTGTGTGGCATATGTCAGCCTCCGATTCCAGAGTGCAGTGACATACTGCCACCTAGAGGCTATCGGAGGCAACGAGCAAAAGTCAAACAACAGTTAATTAGTTAATGACAAAACATATTTTTTTCTTTCTACGTGAAGCATCTGCGGAGATAATTCTAGGTCACAAAAGTATTTATTCAACACACGGATAAACACACACAAATAAAAGTACACCTTTAGCATTCGGATACTTTTGGTTTTACAGCACGCCAGGAATATTTCACCAGCAGTATTAGAACAAACACTCCGGTCATCCCACCATAGCACAGGAGAATAAACCTCAATGCATAGAGGGACTCCGGGTCTGAGAGAAGCCTCTTGCTGCCAAGGCGGTTATAGACCGCCAGTTTGATATGAGCAGCCTTCCTTCCCTCGACCCAACAGTAGTAGGTGCCCTGGTCCTCCAGCATAGCTGGGCTGAAGTGCAGGTGGTTCCCAATATCGATGAAGACTCGGGACGTCGTGTTGCCGCCCTCCATGTACTGGGAGCGGTACAGAGGCACGGAGCCCTTGTCCCACGCCAGCGCGTTGTGAGGTTTCGCCCCGGGGCAGGAGAGGATTAGGGGGATGCCCACTGGGCGGTTGAGGAAGTAGACGGGGACCCCCCGGGCGGCCGGCTCGTTGTAGCCCAGGAAGTCCTGCATGGCTTGGCGTTCCGGGTCGAAGAGAGGCCCGGGCGGGCAGGAGACCCGGCAGCTCCGCACCTCCAGCTCCGCCCCACTGTCCTGCCGGATCCTGCCAAGGCCGAAACGACGGGGAACAGCGGCGGAACGGCAGGGAGCCACGGTCTGAGACGTCAGCCGGTAGCGCACGTGGAGGTGGTCGGTTTTCACATAGCAGAGGCCCACGCGGGTCTGCTCGCCACGGACGCCACAGCGGTCGCACACGGACCACGGCAGGAAGCTGGTGAACACCTGGTAGAGCGCAGGATTCTGATTGGACCTCCACAGGGGTCTGGCCGCGACCCCCGCCGCTCCCCGGGCGTGACTCGAGGAAAAGGACACCCGTTGCAACTCCTGGATGTCCACGTAATAACCATAGAAGAAGTCCTCCCTAGTGGTGCCACAGAGGTAGTGACCCGAGTCTTCCACCTGAGCCCGGAAGATGAGCAGGCTGAAGAGGCGGATGGAGAACCGGGTCCGGAGGTCCCCTCCCTGGGCTACCTGGGACGGGTCGACCAGAGCATTGCCCTGGAAGTCGGTGAGGGCCCTCGTGTCCGGGCTGCCCAGCTGCTTCTGGTAGAACCACACCACGGAGTGGGCCCGCTCAGGTTTGCAGTGACAGGGCAGCTCTGCGGTCATGTCCGCCAGATAGGCGGCGTTGCTAAACACAAGAAAGCCGGGACAGGCTTTACTGGCAAATACGTCCTGCTTGTCTTCAGGGGCCTCATAGGCGGACAGGAGGGCGGAGGAGTAGAGAGTTAGGAGAACTAGCAGAGGCAGCTGGTTGGCAGGAGTCATTGCCTTCCCAGACACGCTGTTGGCGTGTTCAAGTTGTCTTTTGTTAGTTTAGATAAAGTGTTGTGTATTCTAGAACGTACAGAGATCCGCATACAGGTTCTCTGGTTCCCATGGTAGTTATTGTTATACATGACCCTGACAGCACTGCATTGTCCTTTAATATAACATATGAATATTAAGTCATGAATAAAAAAATCAAAAGAACAAGTTTTTTGTTAAATGCAGAAAGCGCTAGTATATATATAGAGAGACATTGTTATTTCTGAGATAAAACAGCCCAATTAAATAACAGCTAATTGAATGGGTGGTGTAATGAGGCGAGACCGTTTAGACAACAGCATACAACAGAATTAACCGATTTACAGTTTCAGTTTCACTGCCTCCTCCAGCTGACTCACTGGCTTGTCCCGGTTCTGGACTCCGGGCATCAGCCCCAGAAGTGTGTGTCTCTTCCATCTCGTTCAAATCACTTCCATTTAGATCGACACCATCTCCGGATGTAACTCTGAACCCACGCTTCTCCACTGCCGTCTTCTGTATGTTATAGAACAGCTCTTGACACGTGTCTCTCTCACGAGGGCTCAGGAGAGACATGTTGAGGCTAAACCTGGGGGTCTTCGACAGGCTATCCAGGATGTCCGTGACGGAGGATTCGTCACCAGGTTGGAGGCCCGTGGATAGAACTTCAATGAACTCCCCAAGCAGGCCAAAGCCCACCTCGGCTTTAAAGATGGCCAAAAGCCCCTCTCCGCCCAGGGAGAGCAGAAGACCATATTTCTCCCCCGGGGTTCCACAGCCAAGCCTGCGCCAGTCGCGACTGAATTCTAACGCCGTCCTGGGCTGGAACTCTGAAACTTGAGGCTGTAAAGTAAAATACGGGGAGACGGTGTGTGTGTCAGAGCAAATTAGTCCATGTGTTACGATTGTTTAAACAGGGTTGACCTACAGTAACATCCATGTAAAAATAATAAAATAAATGCTAAAATATAAAACAATGGTGATTTATTAGAAAGGTGATTTATTGTGTCAGTGTGTGTTGGTTAAAGTCTAACCTTTAAATCATCACAACTGGTCTGATTCTGTCCCTTGTGAGTGGAGAAAAGCACATTCCAGGGCTGTTTGCGAGAAGATCCAGCTTTATCTTTCGCATCCAGTGGTTTCAGGTGGGACGCCAGAACGATGTCCCTGAGAGGATGTAAGATTAAAACAATCCATTGAACACATTTTAACACGGTTGTGTTTTAACACCTATTTTTAACACCTATTTGTTTCAATAAATTGTTTAATTTCGACGGGATATCGCAACATCCTGTTTATTCTAACCGTCTCACCTGAATTCCTCGTAGGTTCCAACTTTTTGGTGTAGTGCACGAAACTTGGCATCGTTTTCTCTCTGGTATTTCTTGTCGGCTTCAACAGCAGACAGCAACTCTCGCTCCAACGCCGAGAAGTTTATCGCGATAGTTGAGTCAGACATGGACGGAACCAGATGGACAGTCCCGGGACGCTGGTTTGTGTGAGTCCGCGAAAAGCTAATTTAGTTAGATATTCCCGTGTACCATCCGAGACACAAATGCTGAAAGAAATGTGTTCGGGATACTAAACTGATTTTAGAGTTAGATTGTCTTCAGTGAAAAGAGAGAAACATTCGGTGTTGTTGGCAACGATACTTTCCGGGTGCTGCACGTCCTTTACGTCAAACACACCTCGTTACTATAGCAACTTGAGCCGCGTGAAGCCCATGTGTTTTTTCAAAATAAATGTCCCCTGAAAATGTAAAACTTTAAATTACTCTGAACGCTAGGGTGTATATATTTTTTTCGATTTCTTACATTGTTATATTGCTGTTAGTTATCGCATTCTCTTGTCGTTTGCAAATATTGTTGGATGGAAAATGTTTCAAACGTACTTAACCTCTCCAACGCTACTTATTGAAACTGCATTATAGTGTTATAAAAGACGTACAACAACAAAAAGAGTAAAGAGTAGAAAAGACTTACAATTGAAAAAAACAAAATACTTTACTATAAAAGATGCACAAATACAAAATGAAAACAATATTTAGAGCAATTATTGTCGAGTCACATATTTATAACTAATCACATATATATATATATATATATATATTTATTTATATATGTCATTCGTTATCAACAAGCATTTGAGACACACTATAGAAAAACCACAAACAGACAGAACAACCACACTTAACAAACACAATAGAACAACATACCATTGCACACAACTTTCTAATAATTCCCACGTACCTACTGTTAATAGCTTATTGTTGTTCGTAAGCTCAAAAAGACCAACAATCACCACAAGACATACATAGTTCACAGCAGACAATACTCTAATTATAGCAAAGAGTGTAGTCAACCGAAATCATAGTATAAATCTTGATTGTTCAGACTTTTTGGCAGAATACACACAAAGCAATCAGAGAGAAGCCAACCATATAAAGGCCTTTTGTTTACAGGTTTTAAAATTGCCTCAAACGTGGTTCTTTGTGATTGCATTTTATCAGTCTACATATGAACACATCGGAAAATGACTGTAAACAAATCTTACAAAAGTCAAAAATAATAGTTTTAGAATCGTTTTAAAAGCATGTATATTCAACCCACAGTACAAGATTAAGGAATGTGTAAATAGCAGTCTGGTTCATTTGGATTAAAGACGTACAATTCAAAATAAAGCGCTTTTAGCAAAAATCAGTGATAAAAATAAGTATTTTTTACAATCCACAATGGTTTTGGCCCCATAAAAGTACACAAAATAAACACATTTACTGTATATTCTTGTTGACATCAAAACAGTTAATATCGAAAGTACATTAATTCAAAAACATGTTTTGGTCCAGAACACTTGATCTTGTACGCCAAAAGACAGGCTTGCCCAAACCTGTTCCTGGAAATGATTATCATAGATTATTAGCCTCAGGTGTGCTAGAAGTGGGTGGGATAGAAAACCTACAGTGTCGTGTCTCTCCAGGAACAGGTTTGTGTCACGGTGCTCTTAGGGGCGGGCCAGAAGTAACCCCTTCAGTCCTGCTGCCGGTGTGGTCCACCAACCCGGCCTTGAGCGAGTGGTCCTGTAAGATCCAACCTCTCAGTAACTCTGTGAGTTAAATCAGTCAGTAGTTGTGCGACACTTCAGTCCAGTCTGTGATCCAGTGCTTCGTCTAATGTTTTGGCGGGTAAGTGGTTGTGTCCTTATTCAGCTGGTAGCGCTCCTCTTTGCCAATCTTGACTCCCTGGTGTGTGGGCATTGTCTGGAAGCGGTCGGGGCGCCTGAAGAAGCCACACTGCCGGAGGGACAAGACAAATAAAATAATTTAAAAAAAGGTTTTGATTTGACCCTGTTCATATTTTAAATGACGCCTTTTTGTTTAGACCAGCTGGAGTTTCTTTTCTTTAAAAAAACCTATATCTACTTCATAAGGCCCTGGTTGTGTTGCTGGCCAAGGAGATGAAGATACCTGATGGCTCTGCCTTCCAATTCGCCTAATCCTCACTGTTCCCCAATTGTCCCTGTTAAACAGGTCACGCACCTGACCTGGACTGTTTTACAAGACTCTCGGCATTAAAATAAAATAATAATTATGAAACTAAAAGTTCACCCAGCACGGCCAGAAGTGAAAGACATTTTTCTAGATGCTGTGCATCGACTTGTTGATGTGTGCTCTGTCAGGTTTCCGAATGGGTGTTGGTAAAAGCCCCTTGTGAAAACTGCCGTTAATTGATTGAATTACTTTTCAGCCAAAACATTTCCAGTAAACAGACCCAGGTAGAAGCTTGAAAAACAATGTATACGCAAGCTGTCATAAGAGCATACGTTTTGCCATGGTATTATGAGTGAAATAGAGCCCAGGATCAGTTCTCCACAGAAGCCAGAAAGCTGGTCAATTAGAAGAAGCAAAGTAGAAGTAAGGAAATGGGAGTGAAATCGTTAAATCACATATGCTGCATGCTCGTCCGGACAGAATCTCGATCAAGAACCATCCTAGAGAAGTAAAAAGACAGCAATTTACTAGTGAAGATAAGAGTATAGCTGCAAAGCTGCGAAAGGCCGTTAGACGTTTTGAAGAGTCTGAGATGGAAGGACGTTTATTTTACCCATAAAACCCAGCTCAATGTGTCAGGGGCCTACAGGCCCTCCCTTCCCCAGCCTTAGTTCTCCTCAGTCAGCCGTTCAACTTCAGACGGCTGGGTCTTCATCTCCGCTTTAAGGGCCTTGGCCTCGTACATCTCTCGGGTGCTGGCCCTCTTGAAGAAGCCACACTGAGGAGGGGGGGGGGAAGCGTCAGAATATGTTAAACAGGAACATCCATTCTAGATTTATTTTTTCGGGGGATCTCTGGAACCAGCGCACAGTAGACGTCTTCTAGTTTCCGTGTCTAATGGTTGTCAGAAGAAACATTTCATTTGTTGGTGGTTATACCACATTTTAATTCATTTCAATTTTCGCTAACTGGACCTGTGACATCATTTGTACCGTTTAAGAACCCCCTTATTTCACCATTTTCCCGACGATCGTATCAGCTTTGCCGTGTATCCCTCTAAATAGGCAAAGCGAACATAGGGAACCCTCCACCCCTGTTTGGGAACCACAGCATTATAGAATTTAGAAACAGCAAAATTGGTTACCTTCCACAAGAGGGCGATAATGAAACCGAGAAGGAGGACACCAGCGACAGCAGAAACGATGACGATCCACAGGGGGACCTGATACGGCGCCTCCTCACTCAGCTCTGGGTCGATGTTCAGGGAGAACTACACAGAGGATGGCAACCAGAGAAGGGCAGAAGACATTGGGTTTCCTCTCACTAATCACTCTGTTAGCCCTACTACACCACTAATCACACTGTTAGCCCTACTACACCACTAATCACACTGTTAGCCCTACTACACCACTAATCACACTGTTAGCCCTACTACACCACTAATCACACTGTTAGCCCTACTACACCACTAATCACACTGTTAGCCCTACTACACCACTAATCACACTGTTAGCCCTACTACACCACTAATCACACTGTTAGCCCTACTACACCACTAATCACACTGTTAGCCCTACAACACCACTAATCACCATGTTAGCCCTACTACACCACTAATCACACTGTTAGCCCTACTACACCACTAATCACACTGTTAGCCCTACTACACCACTAATCACACTGTCAGCCCTACTACACCACTAATCACACTGTTAGCCCTACTACACCACTAATCACACTGTCAGCCCTACTACACCACTAATCACACTGTTAGCCCTACTACACCACTAATCACACTGTTAGCCCTACTACACCACTAATCACACTGTTAGCCCTACTACACCACTAATCACACTGTTAGCCCTACTACACCGCTAATCACACTGTTAGCCCTACTACACCGCCAATCACACTGTTAGCCCTACTACACCACTAATCACACTATTAGCCCTACTACACCGCTAATCACACTGTTAGCCCTACTACACCACTAATCACACTGTTAGCCCTACTACACCACTAATCACACTATTAGCCCTACTACACCACTAATCACACTGTAAGCCCTACTACACCACTAATCACACTGTTAGCCCTACTACACCACTAATCACACTGTTAGCCCTACTACACCACTAATCACACTATTAGCCCTACTACACCACTAATACACACCACTAATCACACTGTCAGCCCTACTACACCACTAATCACACTGCCCTACTACACCACTAATCACCCTGTCCGCCCTACTACACCACTAATCACACTGTTAGCCCTACTACACCACTAATCACACTGTCAGCCCTACTACACCACTAATCACACTGTTAGCCCTACTACACCACTAATCACACTGTTAGCCCTACTACACCACTAATCACACTGTTAGCCCTACTACACCACTAATCACACTGTTAGCCCTACTACACCACTAATCACACTGTTAGCCCTACTACACCACTAATCACACTGTTAGCCCTACTACACCACTAATCACACTGTTAGCCCTACTACACCACTAATCACACTGTTAGCCCTACTACACCACTAATCACACTGTTAGCCCTACTACACCACTAATCACACTGTTAGCCCTACTACACCACTAATCACACTGTTAGCCCTACTACACCACTAATCACACTGTTAGCCCTACTACACCACTAATCACACTGTTAGCCCTACTACACCACTAATCACACTGTCAGCCCTACTACACCACTAATCACACTATTAGCCCTACTACACCGCTAATCACACTGTCAGCCCTACTACACCACTGTCAATCATCACTGCCCTACTACACCACTAATCAGCCCTACTACACCGCCAATCACACTGTTAGCCCTACTACACCACTAATCACACTGTTAGCCCTACTACACCACTAATCACACTGTTAGCCCTACTACACCGCCAATCACACTGTTAGCCCTACTACTAACCACTAATCACACTATTAGCCCTACTACACCGCTAATCACACTGTTAGCCCTACTCACAACCACTAATCACACTGTTAGCCCTACTACACCACTAATCACACTGTTAGCCCTACTACACCACTAATCACACTGTTAGCCCTACTACACCACTAATCACACTGTTAGCCCTACTACACCACTAATCAAGCCCTACTACACCACTAATCACACTGTTAGCCCTACTACACCACTAATCACACTGTTAGCCCTACTAATCACACACCACTAATCACACTGTTAGCCCTACTACACCACTAATCACACTGTTAGCCCTACTACACCACTAATCACACTGTTAGCCCTACTACACCACTAATCACTAATCACCACTGTTAGCCCTACTAATCACACCAGCCCTACTACACCGCTAATCACACTGTTAGCCCTACTACACCACTAATCACACTGTTAGCCCTACTACACCACTAATCACACTGTTAGCCCTACTACACCACTAATCACACTGTTAGCCCTACTACACCACTAATCACACTGTTAGCCCTACTACACCACTAATCACACTGTTAGCCCTACTAGCCCTACACCACTAATCACACTGTTAGCCCTACTACACCACTAATCACACTGTTAGCCCTACTACACCACTAATCACACTGTTAGCCCTACTACACCTAATCACTAGCCCTACTACACCACTAATCACACTGTTAGCCCCTACTACAATCACACTGTTAATCACACTAATGTTAGCCCTACTACACCACTAATCACACTAGCCCTACTAGCCCTACTACACCACTAATCACAAGCCCTCACCACTAATCACACTGTTAGCCCTACTACACCACTAATCACACTGTTAGCCCTACTACACCACTAATCACACTGTTAGCCCTACTACACCACTAATCACACTGTTAGCCCTACTACACCACTAATCACACTGTTAGCCCTACTACACCACTAATCACACTGTAATCACAGCCCTACTACACCACTAATCACACTGTTAGCCCTACTAGCCCTACACCACTAATCACACTGTTAGCCCTACTACACCACTAATCACACTGTTAGCCCTACTAATAATCACACTGTTAGCCCTACTACACCACTAATCACACTGTTAGCCCTACTACACCACTAATCACACTGTTAGCCCTACTACACCACTAATCACACTGTTAGCCCTACTACACCACTAATCACACTGTTAGCCCTACTACACCACTAATCACACTGTTAGCCCTACTACACCACTAATCACACTGTTAGCCCTACTACACCACTAATCACACTGTTAGCCCTACTACACCACTAATCACACTGTTAGCCCTACTACACCACTAATCACACTGTTAGCCCTACTACTAATCACACTGTTAGCCCTACTACACCACTAATCACACTGTTAGCCCTACTACACCACTAATCACACTGTTAGCCCTACTACACCACTAATCACACTGTTAGCCCTACTACACCACTAATCACACTGTTAGCCCTACTACACCACTAATCACACTGTTAGCCCTACTACACCACTAATCACACTGTTAGCCCTACTACACCACTAATCACACTGTTAGCCCTACTACACCACTAATCACACTGTTAGCCCTACTACTAATCCACTATTAATACACCACCAATCACACTGTTAGCCCTACTACACCACTAATCACACTGTTAGCCCTACTACACCACTAATCACACTGTTAGCCCTACTACACCACTAATCACACTGTTAGCCCTACTACACCACTAATCACACTGTTAGCCCTACTACACCACTAATCACACTGTTAGCCCTACTACACCACTAATCACACTGTTAGCCCTACTACACCACTAATCACACTGTTAGCCCTACTACACCACTAATCACACTGTTAGCCCTACTACACCACTAATCACACTGTTACCACTAATCACACTGTTAGCCCTACTACACCACTAATCACACTGTTAGCCCTACTACACCACTAATCACACTGTTAGCCCTACTACACCACTAATCACACTGTTAGCCCTACTACACCACTAATTAGCCCTACTACACCACTAATCACACTGTTAGCCCTACTACACCACTAATCACACTGTTAGCCCTACTACACCACTAATCACACAGCCCTACTACACCACTAATCACACTGTTAGCCCTACTACACCACTAATCACACTGTTAGCCCTACTACACCACTAATCACACTAATTAGCCCTACTACACCACTAATCACACTGTTAGCCCTACTACACCACTAATCCACTGTCAGCCCTACTACACCACTAATCACACTGTCAGCCCTAATACACCACTAATCACACTGTTAGCCCTACTACACCACTAATCACACTGTTAGCCCTACTACACCACTAATCACACTGTTAGCCCTACTACACCACTAATCACACTGTTAGCCCTACTACACCACTAATCACACTGTTAGCCCTACTACACCACTAATCACACTGTTAGCCCTACTACACCACTAATCACACTGTTAGCCCTACTACACCACTAATCACACTGTTAGCCCTACTAATCACACTGTTAGCCCTACTACACCACTAATCACACTGTTAGCCCTACTACACCACTAATCACACTGTTAGCCCTACTACACCACTAATCACACTGTTAGCCCTACTACACCACTAATCACACTGTCAGCCCTACTACACCACTAATCACACTGTCAGCCCTACTACACCACTAATCACACTGTCAGCCCTACTACACCACTAATCACACTGTCAGCCCTACTACACCACTAATCACACTGTTAGCCCTACTACACCACTAATCACACTGTTAGCCCTACTACACCACTAATCACACTGTTAGCCCTACTACTAACCACTAATCACACTGTCAGCCCTACTACACCACTAATCACACTGTTAGCCCCCTACTAATACAGCCCTACTAATCACACTGTCAGCCCTACTACACCACTAATCACACTGTTAGCCCTACTACACCACTAATCACACTGTTAGCCCTACTACACCACTAATCACAATCACTAACTGCCCTACTACACCACTAATCACACTTCAGCCCTACTAATCACACACCACTAATCACACTGTCAGCCCTACTACACCACTAATCACACTGTTAGCCCTACTACACCACTAATCACACTGTCAGCCCTACTACACCACTAATCACACTGTTAGCCCTACTACACCACTAATCACACTGTCAGCCCTACTACACCACTAATCACACTGTTAGCCCTACTACACCACTAATCACACTGTCAGCCCTACTACACCACTAATCACACTGTTAGCCCTACTACACCACTAATCACACTGTTAGCCCTACTACACCACTAATCACACTGTTAGCCCTACTACACCACTAATCACACTGTTAGCCCTACTACTAATCCACTAATCACACTAATGTTAGCCCTACTACACCACTAATCACACTGTTAGCCCTACTACACCACTAATCACACTGTTAGCCCTACTACACCACTAATCACACTGTTAGCCCTACTACACCACTAATCACACTGTCAGCCCTACTACACCACTAATCACACTGTTAGCCCTACTACACCACTAATCACACTGTTAGCCCTACTACACCACTCCACCAGTCTTAATACCTCTGCATCCCTGGTGGCCATCTTGATGGTGGGTTTGTTCGTAACCAGTTTCAGTGTAGCCTGACCTTTCACTATAATCCGCCCCGCTCTACTGTAATCCTGTGGAAGCAAAAGACTTACATTAAATTGATATTAACACATTTCTGTTAACATTAATACTCGGAATCTCTAACAGGTTTCGGTAAACTTTGAGACTGGGTACCTCCAACACATTTCTGTTAACATAGGTACCTCTAACATGGTGCTGTTCCACACTCTGGCCCTGACAGTGATAGTGGCCGTCTGGTTCATGTTACGTAGAGGGCAGATGAACTTCACACAGCGGGCAGCTTTATTGACACAGTCCTGCAGAAAGCAGTAGTTGAAAGGGGAGGTTAGAAACACAACATCCAGATGAGCGTGGGTCTCCTGTACACTCAGGCAGCCACATCAACTCCACAGGTCATCAGCTAACACAGCAGGTGGGGGAGACGGCCCTCACCAGCAGATATTCCGCCTTGATTTGCCCCTTCAAACTGAGGGAGGCCCTTGTTTCTCCTCTTGGTTGGTCTGCCTCTGTGTAGCCCTCTTCACTCCTCTTCCTCCTGGCTTTACCCTCTGATAACTAGGAGGTGAAGGAGAGGGGATAGAGATTATAACACATTCCTCTTGAGTCACAGTGTTATAATGTACAATGTTGAGTCACGTTGAAGCTAATATACCAAACGTGAACGAACAAACCGAACTGAAATTGCCAAACTGCCGACGCTCCAACAGGTTTACCGTGAAATTGCGCGGGTTCACGATGTCTCCGGGCGGAACACAGTGAGAGTCGGATGTCCCCGAGATTCGGATCTCCGTCAGGTACAGGAGCCACTTGCCATTGGCCAACTCCCAGGGCCAATCAAACTCCACCTCCAGGTTACCAAGACCACCCAGTGGCTTCCCTAGAACAGAAACCTGCGAGTAGATGTTTGCGTTAACCAGTAGGTCGACCTGTTAGTGGCCATCAATGGCATATAGAATAATGAATTGTAGACGGTGTTTACCTTAAAGGCGTACTCCACAGGACTTCCAATATCGTTGGTGGTACTCATGCCTGACTCTCCCACGACCTCCCCGCTGAAGTAGGTGTGAGACGTCCGCGAGACTCTGGAAGAGAGGCAGTAACATGACATTTCACCTCCCCAGCACCTGCTTATCACCCAGAAAAAGACACAACTCCCACAACTTACAGAGAAAATTCTGTCTCCAGAGTGTATTCCACCGTCACGAGGAGCAGCTGCGACCGGATATCGTTCTGCTCGCTTAGTCTGAGGTAAAATAAACAATGCCGAGAAGCAATTGAGTACAACGCGGACCGAAAGACGTAGAAAACACACGTTGCCATATAACCCAAACCCAATGGGTACTTCATTGTCATTATTAGCCTGCCATGAACAAGTTATAAACCGGTTATCAACATAATCAGAGCAGCACAAGTTACCTTGCCATTTGTCTGGTAGAAAGTCTCCTAGAGTCTAGATTATTCTAATTATTCAATGTTGATTGGCTAATAGATGTTGTATACAGAGGCACTATACAGGGTCACTTACGTGGAGAGAAGCAGTGTAGAACTGATCTCTTTGGTATCCAGACTGACATTAAATGTCTCAAAAGTGATCAGGACCTGCTCCTGAGAGAGGAGGTACACATTTGTATTTAACTGTTCCATTCTATTCACTCGATTCTATTTAGTTATTTGTCATTCGATTTATAAAACCCTGCAAAATAGGAGAGTTTCAGACGGTTACTACATTGGGCTACATCCAAGGTATCTGTTGTCATCTAATATATACAGAAAAACAGATCTAGAACCAGGCTCCAGTCTGGCTCAGTTGCTAGCGCTTCCATTTCAGGAGCCAGATAAAGTAAGAAGATGTGTTCCCTCATCCCACAAGAACATCTAAATGCAGAACCTACTGTCTGGTTGCTGGCGAAAGGGTTCCCCAGCTCACACAGTAGAACTCTGTTCTCTTCTGAACACTTTATCACTGGATTGTTGCTCTATATGACAAAGAACACAATGCAATAAGGACATTGGTTAAATAGGAACCGGACTGGAACAGGACATGAACAGAACTCTTTGTGAACTAATCAAACGTCACAAATCAATGAAGAACCAACCATAATGTAGCATTAGCTTCATCACGTGCAAATGAATAGAAGTGACATTTTCCATTAACTTATCCTGTTCTACTCTCTACTATATTTCTCATGTTCTACTTCGTGTTCTCCTTCTCCCGTCATACTTCCTGTTCTACTTTAGGTTGTATTTCTCCTGTGATGATTCAAATGGAACTGTTCATCCTTTCTCATCAAACCTCTAGCACTTTATTTCTGTCACACACAACCTCCAGGCAGAAGTATCAGTCTTGGATCTGCTACACACCATGTCCAAACCTCAGTTATCGGTGGGCAATAAACTGATCCGAGAACAGCGTCTAGGGGCAACCTCGCCCCAACCGCAGCAACGTAGCAGGCTTACCTTAGAGCGAACAGACGAGTAGCTCAGGGAAGGGGGAACGGTGATGTTGAGCAGAGTGTCATGAGCATCTTCTGCAGGTCGCCCCGGCGACAGAAGGTTGGTCACCTCCACAACCAATAGGAGCTTCTTGACACTGGCGCTGTACTGGAGGACCTGGTGACCACCTTCGCTGTACAGAGACATACACAAACAGGCGTTTCTCTTTGATTGATTTGTCATGGGACATTGGCCTTCTTGTCACTCAAAACTCCTGTACACAGTGCCCTCCAGAAATATTGGCATTTATTTAGATGTCCTGATGACGAATTTATTTCCTATTTTCAACTGATTCTCCTTGCAAAACAATTTTCACATAATCAAAAGTTTAGAATAATTCTATTTTGGGAGAATAGGATCAAGTTAACAAACAACCATGACATATTTCTGCAGCCTATTTTGTTTACTTATAGCTGGGGTGCAAATTATTCCGGGTGGCACCCAGTATCTCTAAAGACGATAGGTGACCTCTGACCTCACATGACTATACCTGGGGAGTGGTTTCTGGGCTTCATTGGCGAACTCGGCCTTCATCTGAAGGTTACTCTGGCACCTATTGTCCATTCCACAGGCCTTCTGGAAGTGAATCTTTGGGAGGAAGCAGAGGGGCAGAAGAGCGAGGAAGAAGGAGGAAGGAAGTACATTCAAACGAGTGCTTGTTTTCATCTTCATATATCCTATACGCCGTATATCTTATTGGACCGTCAGCGGCCTACATGACCTCTAACCTCGCTCTTAATGGTGTTGGCCGTCCCCTCACTGAGCACAGGAAAGGCGTCCAGGTTCTGCATGGTCACTGTGTTTTGGGGAACCTCGTCTTTGATGGACACGTCCAGGGAGAACAGCACTGGCTCTACCTTGTCCTTGATGACACCCTGTGGGGTCAACAGTGAGAGATTAGCGGTTGGCTATCATCTATCTGAAACAGTGAGAGATTAGCGGTTGGCTATCATCTATCTGAAACAGTGAGAGATTAGAGGTTGGCTATCATCTATCTGAAACAGTGAGAGATTAGAGGTTGGCTATCATCTATCTGAAACAGTGAGAGATTAGCGGTTGGCTATCATCTATCTGAAACAGTGAGAGATTAGAGGTTGGCTATCATCTATCTGAAACAGTGAGAGATTAGAGGTTGGCTATCATCTATCTGAAACAGTGAGAGATACGCGGTTGGCTATCATCTATCTGAAACAGTGAGATATGATTCGAGGTTGGCTATCATCTATCTGAAACAGTGAGATATGATTAGAGGTTTCCTATTATCTATGAGACAACTATGAGACCTATTATCTACGAGACAACTAATAGATAGCAAAAGCAAAACCGCTTTGTGGTCTTAAACCAGGTCACGTTACTGGCCAGCCCTTACCGCTAGTCCGAGCTTTAGCATTTGGCATTTCACAGACGGCATTAAGATGAAACCTGTGTAGCTGTCCGAGCTGTTGCCTGGGAAACGAACCCGGCGTTGTTTCCGCGTCAGGTCGGCATTCACTGTGTATTTCAGAGCTGAGGGAAGACACGAGAAATGATAGCATACCAAAACGACCTCTAATCCAGTTAAACTCCTGCATCGTTTGACATTCATTCATATAACGACCTCTATCATCGTCATGTGAAAAATATGTTTGTGTGGAATCAACATCATACTCGTGTTGCCCGGAGTTGTTCGTATTGTTAGTGTTTGTCCTTCAATGTGTCTATTGAATGTTGCAGATTTGATAATATGCCATTTCTAATTAGTATCCTGTACAGCCGACACTGACTCGCACAGAAACTGTGCCAGGCGTGGTCGCTTGTATAGGCTAGACATTAGATTATATTACTTTCCTGTAATCTTCTATATGATTTTGGCTACGGGGAAAATCCAAAAACGAAGCCAGCGACGTCATAAAATATTCTTAGATGGTTTAAGCTTGTCGGGTTTGAAGTGAAACCTCTGCTAATGTAGACTCTATTCCATTTGATCAACGCCACTGGCTAATTGTCTGGACTGCCTTGATCAATCACTTCCAACAGTTAGTTAATAGCGTGTCACTATACGTTCCTGTCAGGCCAAGGTTCAACATAACTCATCCTTGGCTAACAACTATAATTTAGGGACAAATTGAATTGAGGAAAAAACATGTACTGAGTAATCTGAAGTAAATTCCAGTAGCATAGCAAATAGCAACCAGACATGTTAGCAATCACATAAGTGCAAGTTCTCCACAAACAGAGCTGTGGAACATTGGTCACAGAGTAGGTAGGTATGTAGTCACAGAACCACACTCACTGATGTCCTTATCGAAGCTCGGGTCCCCAGTACTGATCGTATAAGAGACGCAGACCTCCACCTCAACACTGTCAACAAACAGACATACCCAGATGGTTAGGTAATCGCTGTGATGAGAAATGATTGAATGATGATTGAATTAAGGGATTTAATCAATGTAACAGAAAGCTATATAATTCCTGTAACTGGAAGTGTTTTACAACTACAGTTGCTGGAGGTTTAAGGTTCAGTATCAAGACTTTCTGACCCAGATCCCTTTATCCAATTAAAACCTCTCACCAGTTGTTGCAGTTCATTGGATCCACCAGCTCTGGGGTCACTTTAAGAGATTTGCTGAGGTGAATGATGGGGCGGGCCCTGTTTAGACAGATAGCAGAACCCAACATGGTGAATGTTTAGACAGATAGCAGAACCCAACATGGTGAATGTTTAGACAGATAGCAGAACCCAACATGGTGAATGTTTAGACAGATAGCAGAACCAACATGGTGAATGTTTAGACAGATAGCAGAACCAACATGGTGAATGTTTAGACAGATAGCAGAACCCAACATGGTGAATGTTTAGACAGATAGCAGAACCCAACATGGTGAATGTTTAGACAGATAGCAGAACCCAACATGGTGAATGTTTAGACAGATAGCAGAACCAACATGGTGAATGTTTAGACAGATAGCAGAACCAACATGGTGAATGTTTAGACAGATAGCAGAACCCAACATGGTGAATGTTTAGACAGATAGCAGAACCAACATGGTGAATGTTTAGACAGATAGCAGAACCCAACATGGTGAATGTTTAGACAGATAGCAGAACCCAACATGGTGAATGTTTAGACAGATAGCAGAACCCAACATGGTGAATGTTTAGACAGATAGCAGAACCCAACATGGTGAATGTTTAGACAGATAGCAGAACCAACATGGTGAATGTTTAGACAGATAGCAGAACCAACATGGTGAATGTTTAGACAGATAGCAGAACCCAACATGGTGAATGTTTAGACAGATAGCAGAACCCAACATGGTGAATGTTTAGACAGATAGCAGAACCCAACATGGTGAATGTTTAGACAGATAGCAGAACCAACATGGTGAATGTTTAGACAGATAGCAGAACCAACATGGTGAATGTTTAGACAGATAGCAGAACCCAACATGGTGAATGTTTAGACAGATAGCAGAACCAACATGGTGAATGTTTAGACAGATAGCAGAACCCAACATGGTGAATGTTTAGACAGATAGCAGAACCCAACATGGTGAATGTTTAGACAGATAGCAGAACCCAACATGGTGAATGTTTAGACAGATAGCAGAACCCAACATGGTGAATGTTTAGACAGATAGCAGAACCAACATGGTGAATGTTTAGACAGATAGCAGAACCCAACATGGTGAATGTTTAGACAGATAGCAGAACCAACATGGTGAATGTTTAGACAGATAGCAGAACCCAACATGGTGAATGTTTAGACAGATAGCAGAACCCAACATGGTGAATGTTTAGACAGATAGCAGAACCAACATGGTGAATGTTTAGACAGATAGCAGAACCCAACATGGTGAATGTTTAGACAGATAGCAGAACCCAACATGGTGAATGTTTAGACAGATAGCAGAACCCAACATGGTGAATGTTTAGACAGATAGCAGAACCCAACATGGTGAATGTTTAGACAGATAACATAATTGTCGCCCATTTGAATTTGCCTTCGCCTTCGGCCCACATTGCAAATCACTCATTGGTTCAGAGAAGTGACAACGGGTTTCGTCTTGTTGAACCCGACAACTCACTTCACACCTGAACCTGATTTGGATCGTGATCAGAAGTGACACACCAGTGTGAGGCCACATTCAGACGAGGTCAGATCACGTTTTGGGGGAGGGTGTGGCCATTTGCAGGTGCTTGGCCACTTCAGTGGTGGGTTGGGGTGTGGTCATGTGACCAGGGTGAACCTCTAAAACACATTGAAACGCCAACGAGCGCATTTCGGGGTCGGTCACCTCAGTAAGGCTACACGGTTGTCTAGGGAACCGATCACCACGTCGGGGTACAGGTTGCCATCAACGTCCAGTCCTCCGCTGATGGAGTAGCCGAACGTCTGGAACCCTGCCTCAGCTATGTCCTTACCTCGGATCACCTGGAAAGAGACGAGAATGTACATTTGCTATTACATTTACAGCACATTTACTATTACATTTACAGCACATTTACTATTACATTTACAGCACATTTACTATTACATTTACATTTACAGCACATTTACTATTACATTTACAGCACATTTACTATTACATTTACATTTACAGCACAATTACTATTACATTTACAGCACATTTACTATTACATTTACAGCACATTTACTATTACATTTACAGCACATTTACTATTACATTTACAGCACATTTACTATTACATTTACAGCACATTTACTATTACATTTACAGCACATTTACTATTAGTTTTTCAATCAATCAATCAATTAACCCCCAGACCCTGTTGTATATACTGTTCACACACAGTATAAACCGCTGGACCTGTGCTCTGAGGGGCGTTCCCGTACCTGACTGGGCTGCTGGGAAATGCCTTTAGCACTGCCTGTCCAGATAAACACGCTGCCTGTTTCTTGAAATGGAGCGCCCACGGCGAAATCTAGGGAAGAAGGAAGGGAGACGATGAAAGAGAGAGAGAGAAAGAGATACAGTGATAATATTTCCTCGTGTATCCAGCATACAGTAGGTCTCCTAAAGACATACTGTAAGCAGCTGTACAAACTAATGCTGCCGCAGGATAAGTGTAGCATATTTGGAGATAAAATGAGCGTCTATCCAAGGCTTGTATGTCGATGTGAGGAATTCAAATGTTGTTTTACATGTAACATCCTGTCACAACCACAAGAGGGAGCCACCACCTTAACGTTTTTGTCCTGCTTTAATGTATCCCTGTAAAGGTGTCCTTGAGTGCCAGGAAAGGCGCTTTTAAATCAAATTTATTATTATAATTATTACCACCTTAGCGTTTTTAGCATCTTTGAAAAAACGCTTTGTTACAATTTAATAGAAACTGTTCACCTTGGAAGCCATCTTGGTTGATGTCTCCGATGGAAGCCACAGCCATGCCAAACGCAGAGTCTCTAGTGCCGCGGAGGGTGATGTCCGGCTCTTTCCGGAAGGATCCGTTCTCATTCATATAGACGTAGACGGCCCCACCGTGATCTTTCCTATGGTTGAAGTAGAACGGGGCTCCAACGATCAGGTCATTCCAACTGAGAACAAACAAATAGAGTGTGGTTTAAACCGGCAGTTTGGTGGTCAACAAATATAGTGTGGTTTAAACCGGCAGTTTGGTGGTCAACAAATATAGTGTGGTTTAAACCGGCAGTTTGGTGGTCAACAAATAGAGTGTGGTTTAAACCGGCAGTTTGGTGGTCAACAAATATAGTGTGGTTTAAACCGGCAGTTTGTGCTCAACAAATAGAGTGTGGTTTAAACTGGCAGTTTGTGGTCAACAAATATAGTGTGGTTTAAACCGGCAGTTTGTGCTCAACAAATAGAGTGTGGTTTAAACCGGCAGTTTGTGCTCAACAAATAGAGTGTGGTTTAAACTGGCAGTTTGTGGTCAACAAATATAGTGTGGTTTAAACCGGCAGTTTGTGCTCAACAAATAGAGTGTGGTTTAAACTGGCAGTTTGTGGTCAACAAATATAGTGTGGTTTAAACCGGCAGTTTGTGCTCAACAAATAGAGTGTGGTTTAAACCGGCAGTTTGTGGTCAACAAATAGAGTGTGGTTTAAACCGGCAGTTTGGTGGTCAACAAATATAGTGTGGTTTAAACCGGCAGTTTGTGCTCAACAAATATAGTGTGGTTTAAACCGGCAGTTTGTGCTCAACAAATAGAGTGTGGTTTAAACCGGCAGTTTGTGGTCAACAAATATAGTGTGGTTTAAACTGGCAGTTTGTGGTCAACAAATATAGTGTGGTTTAAACTGGCAGTTTGTGGTCAACAAATATAGTGTGGTTTAAACTGGCAGTTTGTGCTCAACAAATATAGTGTGGTTTAAACTGGCAGTTTGTGCTCAACAAATAGAGTTTGGTTTAAACCGGCAGTTTGGTGGTCAACAAATATAGTGTCGTTTAAACCGGCAGTTTGTGCTCAACAAATAGAGTGTGGTTTAAACCGGCAGTTTGTGGTCAACAAATATAGTGTGGTTTAAACTGGCAGTTTGTGGTCAACAAATATAGTGTGGTTTAAACTGGCAGTTTGTGGTCAACAAATAGAGTGTGGTTTAAACCGGCAGTTTGGTGGTCAACAAATATAGTGTGGTTTAAACCGGCAGTTTGGTGGTCAACAAATAGAGTGTGGTTTAAACCGGCAGTTTGGTGGTCAACAAATATAGTGTGGTTTAAACCGGCAGTTTGTGCTCAACAAATAGAGTGTGGTTTAAACTGGCAGTTTGTGGTCAACAAATATAGTGTGGTTTAAACCGGCAGTTTGTGCTCAACAAATAGAGTGTGGTTTAAACCGGCAGTTTGTGCTCAACAAATAGAGTGTGGTTTAAACTGGCAGTTTGTGGTCAACAAATATAGTGTGGTTTAAACCGGCAGTTTGTGCTCAACAAATAGAGTGTGGTTTAAACTGGCAGTTTGTGGTCAACAAATATAGTGTGGTTTAAACCGGCAGTTTGTGCTCAACAAATATAGTGTGGTTTAAACCGGCAGTTTGTGGTCAACAAATATAGTGTGGTTTAAACCGGCAGTTTGTGGTCAACAAATAGAGTGTGGTTTAAACCGGCAGTTTGTGCTCAACAAATATAGTGTGGTTTAAACCGGCAGTTTGTGCTCAACAAATAGAGTGTGGTTTAAACTGGCAGTTTGTGGTCAACAAATATAGTGTGGTTTAAACCGGCAGTTTGTGGTCAACAAATATAGTGTGGTTTAAACCGGCAGTTTGTGGTCAACAAATAGAGTTTGCTTTAAACCGACAGTTTGTGGTCAACTAATAGAGTTTGGTTTAAACCGACAGTTTGTGGTCAACAAATAGAGTTTGGTTTAAACTCCAGTCCTTATTTATGTTAAGTAATGTTCTCTCTATATCGTTCTCATACTCATATCCGGTGGAGAAACATCGCCCAGATACCTGTCGTTGTTCAGGTCGGCTATCGCCACGGAGTTCCCGAAATAGGAGCCTGTCTGCTCCCCTCTGATGGTGAGGTAGCGTTTCAACAGTTCGTCGTCTTTCGAGCCCTTTAAAGCCAGGATGACCGAGCCCCTGGCGTCGTTCTTGTTGTCTTTCGGAGCTCCCGTCACCACTGTGTCCTGGTCAGGGCTCAGCAGACGCCGGCCCTCTGCCACGGAGTAACCTGAAGACACGACGACAAGCATTGCTACAGTCACTCATTCAAATGCGAGCACGACTACATGACGACGTAATCTTCACCAAGAAAGCAGTTCAATTCAAATCCTAAAATGTTTCCCGGGTACAGCCAATTCAACACCGCACCTATGTAAATGTTCCGTTGGTCCGGAAATTCGGGGAAGCTGCGTTTCTGGGTGATGTAGCTGACGTCCGGGTCTCTCCAGATGACGTTGACGCTGCCTGGGCGAGAAGCAGAGAGAGCGAGAGCGTGATTGGCACGTGAGCAGCCTTCGCGTAAATCACGCGCACACCTGAAATCGATCAGCGTCGGCGGCTCGACCCGGTTCGAAGCCACGCGTACCCTGCCACTCGTAGCTGCCGGGCGACCCCACGATGACCTCCGTGTCGGTGATGACGGCGGACATGCCCATGCCGCACATGGACTCCTGCTGACCTCCCGTCAGCTCTTCCTGGGCCTGGCACACCTCGTACGGGGCCTGCCATTGCCAGTCGTTTGCGTCGTACATCAGGTTGTTGCTGCGGATGTAGCACTTCCCGATCATCTGGTAGGGCTTCGCCGTGGTGCCGGGGACCTTCACGAATCGGTGGCCACATGTCTGAGAGAGAGAGAGAGAGAGAGAGAGGGAGAGAGAGAGAGAGAGGGAGAGAGAGAGAGGGCGAGAGAGAGAGAGGGAGAGAGAGAGAGAGGGAGAGAGAGAGAGGGAGGGAGAGGGGGAGAGGAAGAGAAGCCAGCGGAGAAGGGCAAAGAGGGAAACGAGAGATGAGGTACGATTTGATTGCGTTGGTCCGTACTTAACAGAAATAATCAGGCACATCGATCTTCTACAGGATTCTTGGCAGAAGTCGGGGAATGTTCTTCTGTAAGCTCCACTTCCTGGTTTGGATGGTGCCTGTATCAGGCAGACAGGAAGTGACTCACCAGAATACGGCCCCCGGGTTGTTTCTGACTGGCCACTGTCACGCCCAACCACATGTCCTCCACTCTATCTTGAGCCGTGATGTCTGCAAGGTCAAAGGTCAGAGTTCATTTATTTAACCGTCCCCGGGACCCTGGGGCCCAAATCGGACATTTTCTCTTAGGGGTGTACTCACTCACTTTTGTTGCCAGCGGTTTAGGCATTAATGGCTGAGTGTTTAATTATATTGAGGGGACCGCAAACATACACTGTTATACAAGCTGCACACTCACTACTTTACATTGTAGCAAAGAGTCATGTATTCAGTGTTTGTCGCATGAAGAAATATAATCAAATATTGACCAAAATGTGAGGGCTGTACTAACTTTAGTGAGATACTGTACATCACAGGTGTCGCTCAAGTTAATAATGAACATTTCTGCTTATCTATGATGATATTAAGGTTCTTTGTTGACTGCACCTGTTGATAAGAATCAGTAAGTCATGCTTTGTCTAAATCAACATTCATACCTCCTAGATTTTTGTAGCAGAATCGTCAACTAGGAGCAACAAGGGAAAAAACGCATTGTCTACCTAAACCAACCAGCTTTATCCTGGTGCAATCTGATTGGTGAATGTTCAGGGGGCAGGCGTAGACTCCTCCTGTGATATTGGCCTTGACGTCGACCTCTGACTTCTCCTTGGGCGCTCCAACAAGTAGCCTGTGAATCCAAACCGGAGACGACCAACGTCATTACAATGTTCTGGTGTTTACAGTGGTTACCAGGTTTCTACCGTGTAGCTCATAGCACCGCACCACAGGTAAATAAGAACAGCAGTACTGCAAATTCCCATCACTAATATATCACAGGCAGTTTTTTTTCAGAGGGCTTGGCGGAAGGATCATGGTGTCTTGCTTCTTAAGCGACTCAGACATTGTGCGGAGGCGGAGCCAAAGCGCATTAAAGACTGTAATGATTGTTTGATTGTTTTCCTGTTCAAAAGGTCCCAGGTGCAACAAGGAGGAATGTGCAGCTGCCGTGTGGTGAAGCCAGAAAGCCAAATCAGATGGATGGACGTGCATATTTGTCCCTGTCCCTCTCTCTCTCTCTCTCTCGCTCTCTATGTCTCTCCCTCTGTCTCTCCCTCTGTCTCTCTCTCTCTCTCTCTCTCTAGTTGATATGCTGCATGTACACAAACAGGACCACTGATGAGGAGGACTCCAGGAGAGGTGGGACACAGAGAAGGCAGACCGGAGACAGTATAACGAGGAAAACAGAGGAGGACGGAGACAGTATAACGAGGAAAACAGAGGAGGATGGAAGGAGAGGTGGGACACAGAGAAGGCAGACCGGAGACAGTATAACGAGGAAAACAGAGGAGGACGGAGACAGTATAACGAGGAAAGCAGAGGAGGACGGAGACAGTATAACGAGGAAAACAGAGGAGGACGGAGACTGTATAACGAGGAAAACAGAGGAGGACGGAGACAGTATAACGAGGAAAACAGAGGAGGACGGAGACAGTATAACGAGGAAAACAGAGGAGGACGGAGACAGTATAACGAGGAAAACAGAGGAGGACGGAAGGAGGATCGGGGGGAGGGGTTGGGCTGAGAGAGTGGAGGGAAGAAGGGGAGGAGGCAGAGGACGGAGACAATGACAGACGGAGAGAGAGAGGACAAATGAGCAGAGCGGAGCTCAAGGGCACCCTCCTCCGCCCCTCCTCCGCCCGTCTGTCCTTACGTGCATCTCATCCATTTTGGGGGGACTGATTTAATTTGCCTCCAACCCACCTCCGCTCATCCAGGCCTGTGTGGGTTGAGTCATGTGACTCTAAATCAGGTTTAGCCGACCAGGAACCAGGAAATGAGGACGTCAAGGGAAGGGCAAGAAAGCAGTGGCACGCCAGGACACAAACGCACCCGAACAGCTAAAGTGAATCAGTCTGTAACCTTCACCGTTAAACATTTCTCTCTTTCTCTCTCTAAGGAGCGGCAACGAGTCATAAACTGTGTGCAATAACCTGAAATATTCATGACAAAAATGCAGTTATTGTAGCACTTTCCTGTAGAATCATAGTAAGTCCAGCACAGAGCTCATCAGTCATCATGCAGAATAACAACCCAGGCGATTGCAGAGAAAATGGGGAGGGCCTTTACTGGCGCCCACCAATCAGAATATTATCACCAATAGGAGGGAGACTAGAGATAAACAAACCAGCGCTAGAAGGCGGTCATTACTAATCACCAGAGATAATGGACTGACAGCATTTACCGAACAGGATGAAATGAGGTGGCTGTTCCACTTCTCTGTGGGTGTGGGTTCTCTTACAATGACCAGTATGGGTTCTCCTACCACGACCAGTGTGGGTTCTCCTACCACGACCAGTGTGGGTTCTCCTAACTCAACCAGTGTGGGTTCTCCTACCACGACCAGTGCGGGTTCTTCTACCACGACCAGTGTGGGTTCTCCTACCTCGACCAGTGTGGGTTCTCCTACCACGACCAGTGTGGGTTCTTCTACCACGACCAGTGTGGGTTCTCCGACCTCAACCAGCGTGTGTTCTCCTACCACGACCAGCGTGGGTTCTCCTACCACGACCAGTGTGGGTTCTCCTACCATAACCAGTGTTGGTCCTCCTACCACGACCAGTATGGGTTCTCCTACCACGACCAATGTGCGTTCTACTACCATAACCAGTGTGGGTTCTCCTACCACGACCAGCGTGGGTTCTCCTACCACGACCAGTGTGAGTTCTCCTACCATAACCAGTGTGTGTCCTCCTACCACCTCAGTTGCAACAGGAGCCTCTTTCCTGGCAGCTGTCCCTGGTAGCTGGTAGCGTGACGGTACCGGCATGCTGGCTGATCCATGCTGGTGGCCGCAGCACAACCTCCCCTAAAAACAAGCCCCTTGGGGCAAGACTTAACAAGTCAACAGCAGGCAGACCAGGGTCCCAGAGTGTTCAAATGACCCTGATTGGCTCCCTGGTGGAAGGGGGTTCGGTCTCCGGAGCTTCTTCAAGCCAGGCGTCACAACAGAACCCAGGGTTTGAGTAGAGCATGTGATGTTTGAGCCAATCGCCTGAATCCGCCTCAGGACTTCTGACCCGCTACATGTTGTGAAACACATCAGTGAGCCGCTCTGGTAGATTGAATTATTGGGAAATCATCCGTGTTTGGGAAGTCTTTCCTCACCCACTAAGGGCGTGGCGCCTCCATTATCAGTTTTCGGATAGCTTGAAGATATGTAATCGGATTAGCCAAACGTTAGTGTAAACCGGGTGAATAGTTTAGCTGTGCAAAATATCTGTTCTGAGGTCAGCAGGTAGAGCAACCAGAGTGATTGAGCCTCTGTGGTTTGAGTAACAACGACTCGACAGGAGGTAAAGCCCAAGGCGGTCAAATCCCTTTTGATTGGTGCGGCCGATCCTGGTAAACAATGCCTTAGTCAAACGTTAACAAAAGACCCGTCATCAAACGCCTTAAGCTAACATGCTCCCTCATGTCATAGAAACAGCGGGAGTTAGTTCACTCGTGTTTCCGGGGGCAACGATGTGTGATCGACTGAAACAGGAAGGAGCTACGAGATCTGCGGCTGAGCGGTTTTCACTCTGCGTCACGGCAACTCGTGCTCAGACACGTTCGCTTATCAACATTATCTGTAAATCCCAGCCTTTCATTAACGACCGGGGGGGGGTACGGCAGTTTATTCTTGGTCGGTTATGTGGTGATGAGCTTTGTACCATGCAAACACACACACGCATAAACACACACACACGAATACACACACACGCAAATACACACATCCAATAATGTACAAAGGTCACCTTGGGTGACCGTTGGGGAATATATGGTGGAGTTGGGTAAATAAATAACCACGCTTACCATGGACAGTACATGCGCATTACTGTCCTAAAAAGCGTTTGCTTCTGTTAATTGTAGAGGACATGTGAATAAAGACGTGGGTTCACGTGTAGTTTTGCAGTTTCAGAAATAACTGAACACCCTCTCTCGCGTCAGGTGACCAGAGATAAAGAGCGTTTATACATCTCACAGAAGGTCATATCACCATGGAATCCTTCTCAATCATCTCGGTTCCACGGTAGACCATCCTGGTGAGTAGTTCTGTGATAATTCTGCCGCACCTTTTCCAAGGAAACGTCGGAGAAATCAAGATCTTGGCGATCCAACTGTACACTTTCTTGCTCTCCCTCCACACTCCCTCTACCTCGGTATGACTGGAGAAGATAGGACCATTTATATTTTGTCCTATTAGTAAATAAACACACAAATAAACTCACCACAGAAAAAACTAATTCACCCTCCCTACCCCCCACCCGGAAACAAATTTCCTTCCCACCTATTCCCAGACAGACTTCCTAATTCCCCCTTGGTTCCACCCGCCAGTCCTCCCCTGCCATCGCAGACAGGATGAAGAGGCCAGCAATCAAAACCCATGCAGAGAACATTTCAAATAATCTCTACAGCACTCGAATCAAATACGACCCGCTGTTGACAAAGTAGGAAAAAACGGTTACCAGACTTGTTTAAATGTGAATACAATTGCACTGAACATGCAGCAATTCGCCGAGTCATGAGCCAACTGATAAAAAAAAAAAAATCCAAATCTTTCTTTTAAACTTTTTCGCCGAAATGAAATATAAGGCGAATGCGATGTTGTATGCATGTATGTATTTAATAATCAATTATGCAGTAATAAACAGGGTTACTTCCTAGGATTTGAGATTGTGTCCTGTTTGTCCATCATTACAATTCCCCACCCTCATGGTGTAATACGCTATTAAAAAATATATATAAAAAGTGTTTATACAGAGTGGCTGCCCCGGTATGATGTAGAAGTTTGGTTGCAGAAGGTTCCCTGGTGTTGGTCACTATCTAACCGCACGATATTTTAAAATCCAGATCAAAGACCCCCTACCGGAAGAAGGACACAGTCAGCCGGAGCTGCCCTCCCGTGTCTCAACAAGACGAGTACAGCCAGAGGGTTCACAAACTGCTCTGAGTCACTTCCTGTCCCAGATACAGCCCAGTACACCCTCCTGGGATGGGGCGCGGCTGATGACATCACAGCTAACTCATTTCCGTCTTTTGATTAGATATGCGGAACTGAAATGATGGTTTTTATTATATCGCTGTATGCTGGACAATTGTGACTTTTATTGTTGTAATATTACTGTATGCTGGACAATTGTGACTTTTATTGTTGTAATATTACTGTATGCTGGACAATTGTGACTTTTATTGTTGTAATATTACTGTATGCTGGACAATTGTGACTTTTATTGTTGTAATATTACTGTTTGCTGGACTATGTTTAGGCACGTGTACACGCTATTGTAGTGTATTTGACTCTTGTAATGCAGACGCCAAGAGATACATAAGATAGACCCTGCATCTGCACAATACAACCACGGCTATCTCAGTAGAGCATCCAAACATGTGGCAAAATAAGGGTGGCCTGACTGCACGCTGCAATGTAAGATCACCGTGGCAACAAGCCAGACAACACGCTGGCACAATCAGCAAAATAAGAGTGTTTAGGAATCACAAACAACTCAGTGTATTCTGCACAAAGACATGACATCTATCTGTTTGACGGGAAGAAAACAACAATAGCAAATCAGTCAGGGTGTGTGAGCCAATCAGATATGGTGTGTCAGCCAATCAGGTGTGTTGTGTCAGCCAATCAGTCAGGGTGTGTCAGCCAATCAGACGTGGTGTGGCAGCCAATCAGGCGTGGTGAAGCAGCCGATCTGTCGTGGTGTGTCAGCCAATCAGTCAGGGTGTGTCAGCCAATCAGGTGTGTTGTGTCAGCAAATCAGGTGTGTTGCGTCGGGCGTGTTATACTTTTGTAGACTTTGACAGACCTTACTTAGACAGCCAGTGTTTCTGAACATCAAAACATGAACATATTAAACAAGGCCACACACACACGCACACACACATAAATCTGCATGTTGTCATAAAGCTTCTTAAAATATGTTGGATAAACTATGTTCGTGGTGCCCATAAAAGGGAAAACATTTTTGGATTCATTGTCCCTCGAGTCTTCTACAATAAAAACATTTAAATAACACAGAATCTTCCTTTTTGCTCTTTTAGGTCATCAACTCTGCACAGGCCCAGAAACAACCACTACCAAAAGAGAGAAAAAAAGATGTGATTAGCATACGGTATTAAAGCAGCCAGTGTCTGGAAGAAAAGGCTTAACCAGACCTGGCTTTGTTTGACAATTTAGAGAGAGCAAACAGAGAGCAGACGCTGCTGGAATCTGGAATGAGACACAGGCCATAAGTGTTTATCTCATTCATTATGATGATTTACCTGCTGCTGGAATCTGGAATGAGACACAGGCCATATTCATTATTATGATTTACCTGCTGTTGGAATTGTCTCCCTACAGAACAAACACGACTGTGTGACAGACACATAAAATGTCCTCTGTCTCTCTATATCCATCTCGACGTGCACAGAAACACAGACACGCAGACGCGCAGACACGCAGACACGCAGACACACGCATGACTACACACAGAAACATACAGACACATGACCGCACATCAAGGAGAAACCTGCCAGAACGAAGGTGTCCGGGTGGTTTTATCCGTGACTCGAGTATACAATCTACTGATCGAGGACAGAGGGGAGGTAACTCTGAGTGTTTTTTCACCTTGTTGTCAGACAACCCTTTGCCACTAACGTTTAACAGGCTTTTAACTTGGGCACGTTTCGACTGTCAGATCCATAGTCCCCGATGGACCTGCACAAATGGCATGTCACTATAGCTGTCTGCTAAATGACCCAGGGGAATATATTTAAAGACAAACAGGAATAAGAATCACATGAAACTCATTCGTTGACCGTGATAATAATCTATGTATAAATCGGTGCAATCAACACAACCACAGTGAAATTGGTCCTAGAAAATTGGGTTGAACCTCAGTTTGAATGTCTTGACATAAATATGATGATGTTCAAACTAGCAGCAAACTAAAACAATGGTTAGTCCAAGTGTTACTGATTTTCTTTTGACCATCTACAAATGGGACTGCCGCGACTCTCCAAATGTTTTACAAAGATGGACGTGAGAGTCCGTTTCACAATACTCTGTCTGGTGTGGACTGCCAGAGTGTATACAAGCAATACTGAGGTTATAATGTCCAGTTTAAGCTTGGCTCTTAGCTGTGAGGAAATAGATTAGGGTTACTGCAATAAACCAGCATCCTGTCCACAGAACGTGCTCACTACAATGGAGTGCCGTGCTCTGGCTCACACTTCAACAGATCATTCATTGAAACAACCCGCGTGCAAAATGAATATAATCAGGGTTAGACAGAATACCTGACAAATTGCACCTGTTACTTAAAATCCTGGAACACATCTCTACGATGAATGCACACGGTGTGTGTTGCTCTCATAAGGAGTGTTTGCTAAATTACTAAAGTAAGATTGATTCGTTTTACTCCCAGTCCAGCTTCACAACAAGCGCTAGACAACATCCTGGTATTTGATTAGCTTCGCAACAAGCGCTAGACAACATCCTGGTATTTGATTAGCTTCGCAACAAGCGCTAGACAACATCCTGGTATTTGATTAGCTTCGCAACAAGCGCTAGACAACATCCTGGTATTTGATTATCTTCACAACACGAGCAAGACAACATCCTGGTATCTGATTAGCTTTACTCCCAATTCCAGTTTCACAACACGAGCTAGACAACATCCTGGTATCTGATTAGCTTTACTCCCAATTCCAGTTTCACAACACGAGCTAGACTCGCTCAATCATCTCATAACTGATAAATATTGTTGTTCTACGTGGTCTAATGTCTGTAAGTGCCACAATAGCCAGTGAATTTAATTATGTTCATGACATCTGCTCTTAGACCTCAAAAAGTTAAAGGCATTACACTGTGAGGTAGACTAATGACAGGAGAGACATTTTCAGACAAGTCCCAGGACAAATCATATTTCAAATCTTTCAGATATTTCTGCGTTTTTGTTCTGAAGCAAAAGGGCCCAGGTCTGTTACACGGCACATCCAAGACCAGAAAGAGGGGATTACTATAGAGGAAATGGGTAATTTGTCTGCAGATCAAGAGGGCTGACAGTGTGGGTATAAAGCATCCATTGACTGCAAAGGTCACCAGGTCACATTACTCCTCTGCAGGAACCCTTTATGTCTCGCAGACAGACGGCGGCGGAAGTGGATTAGAGTGTGTAAACGTTTAGACTGCTGTGGATGTCTGGAATCAAACGCAGAACCTTTGCTCTCTCAACCTCCGGGGTTCATTCCGGAAGTCTCCGTGTCACTGACGTTCCGTCTGTAAGGTTGGAGAAAAAGCTCTGACGGACTGAAAGGACTCAGGAGGCCGTTATGAAACAGAAAGTGCCAATAATCTTTTATTTTAACAGTTATTTTAGAAAGCCCTTGGGGTATGAAAAACACTAACCCAGAGGATCTTCCCCCCACATCGCACATAAAGTAGTTAAAGAAGTTCGTCTATATGACTTTCTGTCTTCCTGCACTCCAGCTGTTTTTTTTAATAGTACAAGCTAGCAGAGCTTCTGACTCAGAGAAGTGAAGAAGCTCGATGCTGGATAGAAAACATGAGGTTAGCCGTGATGCGGCGAATTCCTCTTCGATGTAGCTTTCACTTTCCCATGTCATTAGCTCCTGACAGAGTGATGTCATGAGCAGCCCTGACCGCAAGCAGGTTCGACCGTTGTACCAGAACTGTTAGGACCATTAAGGTAATTTACCTGTTAACTGATGACAACACGGTCAAATGTTTTGGACCATAAGAACTGTACTAAGGACTTGTGTAATGATTGAGTAAATTACTCTGCGTGTCTGGACAGCGGATCATGTGGCAAGACAAATGTACGTTTTGTCAACTGGCGGATTAGGTTTGGCGCTGGCCTTTGTTTATTGGCGAGAACACAGGGTAACTTGGTCGAAAAGTGTGCCTTGTGTTAAGGAAGGAAGCGCAATGAACGTAACCGACAAACGGTCACTTTTGACCACCTACCTGTAGGCTAACCAAATCAAGTTAAAGGTGCCACTTTGAGACCAACCAATCAAGTGTGATAGAGCCGTAACTGCCGCCACTCTATGATAACCCTTTAAACAGGAAGTGTCACTGAGGGACGTGCGGTTCAATCAGCCTGTCCTAAACAGTTCTGCGAGGAACCCTTTCATTCTGTGTGTAAATCACTCCCGTTAACATCCGCTGGGGTCAAAGGGAATACTTCCTGGCAGCTTCCGGTCACAACAACAGTGGTGACAAGATGCTCATAATAGTTTGTACCTGACTCCAGCGACCAACACCGTTTTAAATGACCGTCGTCTTAGAATGCCTGATCAAAACCCCCAACAGAGGAAAAGAAGAACCGGTTTACTAGATATTTATTCATCAAGTTCAATTAATTTAATGTTGCTGGTTGCTGGATTCTTTGTTATAATATGCGTGTGAACATTTGCATGGCACACTACATCAATTTAGGTAAACGGTAACTTAATCAGAGCTTGTACAAACATTATATTCCGTTGTCCCAGTTCAGAAACAAAACAAGCAGCATCCAATCAGCCAAATCTACTCAATTCCACAGAAGCTTGATCAAGGGACGAAACAGCACCAGACATCCTTTACGTTTAATTGAGATGGCGTGGGTGGCTTTACGTATGGATTTCCATTAACCGCAGTAATGCGGGGACATGGTAGAGGGTCTCAGCTGGCTGGCGTTTCCGGTTCGGTCGACGGTCGACACATTTACTCAAATGAGTTTCCCAAAACGCAGAACAGTTAAAGCGAGTGTGGGTACAACGCTGAACCCTAATTACACCCTGGCGGAGGTTCAAAACAACAAACACTGACATACACCAATGAGACAAAACATTACGCCTAACAAGCTGTTGGTCCTCTGTGTTTCGCCAAAACAGCGCTGACCCGCTGAAATATCCTGCCGAAAGAGGCCATTGCCATCTGTGTTTAATCGCAAAATGTCACTAGCGTGACAACATAACAGCACCCCCATCATAAGGACACGTCGTATACGAACACAAAAACAACAACGAACAGTTGCATTTTATAGATTATCATGCTGGATTACATCGACTCAACTCCTTAAACATGCTGAAGCCGGTGGGGTCAATAATCGCTAAGCAACGCCTATTAAAAACAAAGTCATGCATCTGGAACCTTCAGAACGATTGGCAGAACCGTACGGCACACAGACTGTGACTAGTTTGCTTAAGTTGTTCCAGGGGGTCGGGGTGTTCTAAGATCTGCCCTGTTGCTTGGCGATAGCGTCACGTGGCGTTCTAAACGCATTAAAACGCCTCAACAAGTAAGTTCATCTGAGACTTAACTGCTTGGATTCCTGGTTTCCTACAGTCCCTCAGATCAGCTTTTACAGACATGAGGCAGGCAGCAGAGCTTTTTTTTTAAACCTTTGTCTTAATCTTTAAGAGAGTTATCTTATAATGTTTTGTCTCATATTCAATTAAAACAACAGACGTCAAAACAGAGCAAGGAAACCATACCAGAAAGTAAAGCTAGGGGTCAGACAGAAGAAGCTCACATCGTGACCCTCATGTAAAAAGAAAACAGTGTCCTTGCCTTGAATAAGACAAGAGATTTGAGGCTTGTCAGTCTTCTTTAATTAGTGCCACATTCCAGGCCACGCCTGTGTAGTTATGACACCATTGATTGGACTATTGATTTAGAAAAGCAACTAGCTAAGTGAGGCTGTCTGCCGGATTGTGTAATGAAAGTGTTTCCAACGTGTTTTCTTGGATGCGTTTACCCGGGCAGCCTGTTTCTGATGTTTGTTCCAGTCCAAATGATCTCTGATGGTGAATAATTTGGGCTGGAGATTTAGACAAGACAACCCATGAGAGGATAAATATAAACAGGTAACAGCTGTCAATTATCTCAGCAGGCAAAACTATTCATTTGACATTGTATTACCATAGTAAACCCAATGTAGAACTACTTTGCAGACCCCTGCTTGCCTGGCCCAGTCAAATTAAATACAGGCATTTCGTCTACTTCCTGTGCTAGCGATTGTGTTCTAGACTTCTGTAGTTAGGTCCAGATTACTGGGCTTAAGACAACCTGCTCTGATCTATGTTGCAGCATGTCTCTGAGCACATCCCATTGGCATTCCGCTGAAAAACCTCTAAAACCCACTGACTCTCAAAAATGAATCAGACACGCAAGAGCTAACCTGAAAGTGCATCAGACTAACTGGTAGCCAAGAAAGCTCAGTGCTTTGCCCGGAGCTACACAAAGCCACATTTTGTTTGCTGCAAATGGCCAGGCGAAAGAATCCACATTCAGGGTTAACTATCCCTAGACTAGGATATGGGCCAGAACTTCTCCAGGCCAGGAGACCGAGTCCCATGGTTAGGAGAAATGTCCAGGCTCAAATAATACCAAGCCAGTCCTCAGGCCATGTGTTCTCACGACCTAACTGCAGGCCTTGAAAAAAAGCTTCCCCCTGGGGAACATTCTGGGGAACATTCAACAGGAACCCGCAGTCAGAACCGGCAGCCTGCTCTAACAAGCAACTAGGAAGCCTTAAGACAGATCGATGAGGGCCACGTAATGCCATCACAACAGAACCGCACACATTCACCCTGGTGGACCCTGACAACCTGATCTCACCGTTAAACAAACTCAAATGGCGTTTCATAAAGGAGAACCTACGCCGTTCCTCTGCACGTATCGCATCTACACCTCGGGTGTCGAGGTTCGGTCGCCCGTGGCGACGTTTTCAGGAAGCCCTGCACATAACGCCGGGATCCAGTGGCTGCGAAAGTTCTGCGAAGGAGACGTGACGAGAACACGACGCCTCACATCTGCTACCAATAAGGGTATTTCTGCTGTGAACTTGTGAAAGACTTGTGAAAGTGGTACTGATCCAGGGACAGATGCAGGAATGAGCTCCATGACAAGTCCCAACAAAGATTCAATATGTATTGGGGCGGAACAGCCTGATATTCTATAATCACAAATTTTAAAACTTCACAACACTTACAGCCTGAGGACAAGGTCGCGACACGATCATAAGACGATACATGACGGCACATATTCTGAGTTTACTGGCCTATAATCAGACAACATTATTACGGAATGACTGAAACCCCTGTCTAAATGCTGTGACACGACAAAGCCTTTTTCAACCACTGTGGATTTGCCGAAGACAAGCTGCAATAACTGAAGAAAAAATAATAAAGAGAAAGTAAATATGAGTTGAATTGGCAAATGTCCCCAAATCGGGTTGTAAACCAGCGTCATATGTTTTGTACGTGTTCAGTCTTTAATCATACGGCTTCAGTCTTTAATCATTAATCGAAAGTAACACTTTGAGGATTCTGGGGGTCGGGCTCTTATTTTGTAGATAAAGACCTGCTAGACCAGGGGTGGGCAAACTAAGGCCCGCGGGCCCGAATCCAGCCCTTGAGGCAATTCCATCAGGCCCACAGAAGGTATTAAAACAGTTTTGAGAGGAATTACAAAATAACTTTGCAGTCCAATTGTAATGTTTCTGAATCTGAATTAAAGTTATTTATATATAACACACCTCCAGTATATATGTTAGGTGTATACATTTTAATTATTGCCCTTTTCTGGCCCACAAATCTTTTAGAATAAACAAATTACATAACAAATGTGGCCCTTCATATAATTTCAACGTGTTGATGTGGCCCCTGAGATGAAATATTTGCCCTCCCCTGTGCTAGACGGAACTGTTATTATGTAGTTCTGCACTCTTTTGTTGTTTGGTCACGGTGAACAACAACTAGCCCAAGCTCACAAAACACAACTCCTAAATTAGACACAAACACACACGCACACACGCACTCACACTCATTAACCCATACACACGTCAAACAAACACAAGCGCATTAGGCACAAAAGCTATTGACACTGATTTGTTTACTTTCACCTCATTCGGGGCCAAAATAGATCTGAGCTCACGTCTCACGTACATCCCAGAAAACGCCCTGCCTTTCAATGAAAACAGGATTGTGTGCTATGCAGTGCATCAGATCCCCATGTAATAAAAAGAAAACAAACGGGTACAGGTACCCAAGCCGGCAGCCTTTCATGCCCTTTTGTAATCTGTGGCCTGCCAGTCTCCCAGAGGACATTTCATTGCAAACCAGTTCGGCCTTAGCTAAGCATCTCCTCCAGGCATTAGTTCTCCAACCAGCCAGGGGTTTACCTGGAAGATTGCAAAAGCGCAGGTGATCACGTGAGAAAGGGAGCGTTCGACTGCTGGGAGGTTGTTTATAAAGCGATTATTTTCAAGTGCCTGCGTTCTGGCTGAGCTAAAGGGGAGTGAGGGGATATGAACGGACACAGTCAACACATTGATGTCGCGCAGACGTACAGATTTACTTCCTGACGTCAGTTTGGATCGGTTGTTCTGATAGGTCCAGCCAGCCCACCTGCATCTGATAGCATCAACTGCCAGAAACTCAAAATGTTAATGTCAATGTGCTTCGTGGTCACAACAGATACACCTGAGTTCCGGTTGAGCCCAGCAAAAGCCACAAACAAAATATAGACAAAATATCCGAACAAATGGTTTAATTATTTAAACCTAAATTGTCCTCTGTGTCCTTTCACCAGTCTGCATGGCTCTCTGCACGATGGAGCGGTTGCTATTTGCAATCAAGACAAGCACCATATTAGAGGGACCCTGGAGGCTCATTTGCTGGCTGTGGCAAACTTGTGTCAGCATGTGAGTCATATTTTGCGTGTGGTTGAAACAGGGAGATTAATGTTTTACTAAAGAACATTTACCACACCTTTCACCACACCTTTATTAACGAATGAAACAGCTATCTGGAAGCCATGTCTGCCTGTGCATGAGTGTGCTTGTAGAACAGAGGTGAAGATGGTAAATGTGTACAATTATTTTATTTTTTTATCTTGATTTTTCTGGTGTGGTCAGGTATACACTATTGTTCCAACTCGAAATTAGACAGTTTCCCTGCATAATGTATCCAAGTCGCAGAACTTGTGAGTGAAAGTGAAGCCATCTGAAAAGGCAGGTGCATTGGCATGCATAGTATTTCCAGACGTAACCCATATCCACTGAATCAGATGTACAATAGCACTAAAGTGTGACAACTACTTACAAGTATCGTTTCTCTCCCACTGTCTGATTGTGCAGGGCCACCGAGAACCCAAACAGACTCCCCGGGGTGTCTCCAGTCTTGACCACGGGGAAGCGCACGTCCAGATTGAACGCCAGAAGTGCCGGTACCGCACAGCACAGGACAAGCAACCGGGGGTAGTATGCATCCGTAGAGAACCGGAGTAGCGGAAAGAAAGCCATGGGGGAGTTTGCTATATTGTTGCTCTGAAATATCCTGGGTCCACTTGGAGAGGTCTCTCGAATAGTTTTCCAAAGTCGCAAACAGCGCGCAACCCAAACGCGCACAGCAGAATCCCGGTTAAACCAACCCACCCGCCTGCACACACCTCTATTCAGTCCCAACCACCCGATGAGACAACCTCACACCTGCTCACTGTAGGTCGTAGGTCGCTCTTTCCTCCCGGGTGGTGTGCAGTCAATGAGGTTTAACCACACCTTTATGTGCTATCCGGTGTGAATATGCACATTGTCTGCGCTCCAGTCCTGACCACCTACAGGAGCACTTGCAGTCGAATAGGCAACATTGCATGTGTCCAATGCCTGGCAGAGTAGACCATCAACCAGACAGAGGGAGTGTGTGCGTTTATATATTACAATACCCGAGACTACAGAGAGCCTTGGGATAATACGGTAAGGTTGTATTTAGTGTGATCACTGTGAACGACCAGAACAAAACACACTAATATATATAAATATATATAGCCTATATATAAACGTATACGGTAGGTTTATGATCGGAATCATACAGTATTGATTGTTTTAAACAGTCAAAATGTACTTTCACATAATTACAACGGGCTGACTGACAGTGTAGGCCACGCCCCCAAACACGGCACGCCCACGCCCCCAAAACACGCCTGCACCACCCCCAGGGGAGGGGGGGGGGGTTCGCACGTGGGAACGCTGCTAATCATTTATGTCAGAAACTCAGTTATTTTTTTCCTTGCTGGATAGCTATAGCCTGAGTATAAATAATGTGTTTTTAATATTTTCAGAGTTACGTTGTTTGCAGAGATCTATAACTACTATGGAACATTAGAATTTTGGGTACTTGTGAGTTTCTATGTCTGCCAAACAAAATGTTGAACATGGAAATATTACTCTCATTGCCTCAAGGTGTTTAATGATCAGTTGAAATTCATAATTAATACCACCTTTCAATCGGTTATTTGTCATTCCAACCGCTGTTTCAACGAACACAGACCACATTGCAAATTGTAACACCTCAGCCATCTGAGAACATCTTACTTTTACACGTCTCCTTCATGTGGGCTCAGTCATGGTCTATTGGTAACATGTTACTAAACTGTTTCTTCATTGTATCACCAATTGCTCCCATAATCTCCCTGCTGTCCCACATCTGTCTATAATAGTATAGTTCTCACGGCATTTCTCCTTAGCATGGCCTCTTTCCAAGCCACCATACCAGCCCGGACAGTGCCTTCTATTTTGATAAGCGGGTCAACTCAAAAATGTCTCTGGGGTGTATCGGGCCGGTTCTGTGTGATACCCTGAAGGCAGAGCTCTAAAGATGGTGTGGCAAAAACAGACTTGTCTCAATGTCCAACCACAGATGACTCTTCAGTATTTAGCCGCTAACATTCTTTGTAATACTTAATCTTATTTGAGTTTTTCCAAATATGTAATGTTTCAATAACACTGCTGTACTTGCCCTTTGCTCAACCGTTGCGTTATGTTTACCTAAAATAGAACACACTGATTTGAGCTGAAATGCCCTCGCTGCCAAATGTTGAGTGAGAATCCGGATGTGTGAGTAATTTCTAGGTCTTACGTTATATGCCACCTGCCACCTCGCAGGTCAATCAGACATTTTCCGAATTCTACACGTCGTACGTTTCGGACCATATCGGTAGTGGTCCGAATTAATGTTTGGACAACGGGTCGAGGTGCCTCAGAGCCAAATCCGACTCAGAGCGATTCTGAGCAGAACACATAATCAAAGAACACAATAGAATAATTCACAAACATTATTACAAACTAATTAAGATAAAAGATACTGACAATGTCTAGACCGTTGATCAAATTGGTTTTCCTTCTAGTTGAGTCACTCTGCTAAACTCACTGCCCTCATAAATAACTTACCAGAGGCTCAAACAAGAATTTCTTCGACTGCCTTAAAACTGAGAAATCAAAGCCCTGTTTGTATAGGAGTAGGGCTATGTGATGATGGTGTACTCTATTCACGTCTGCAGTGATAATTCACGGGTAATACGACGCGTGTGAATTTTCTGGAGTGTGTCGAGACATTAGTTGCTTCTAACAGAGAGATTTCAAAACGCCATTTGGGTCTTTTGGTTATTGCGGAGTACAGTGTGTTACCTTTTCATCTCCCAAAAACGTTTAGACACGAACAAGATGTACCTGCACACGGTGACAATCAGATGCTAAATACTGATTTATAAGTATCACCTTCTAGCCACTTCCTCTAGAAAACTGTTCATTTTTGTTGTCTGCATGGTTATTTTTGGATTGTCTGTGAGCTAGTATTGGGCTGCTGCACCTGTTACTGGATGAGTTCATTTTCTTTTAGCATGTACAGTTTCTCACAAAAGTGAGGACACCCTTCACATTGCTATAAATATGCCAGCGGTTCATACATTAGCGGCGGTGTGTTGAGTTATTTTGAGGGGACAGCAAATGTACACTGTTATACAAGCTGTACACTCACTACTTTACATTATAGCAAACTGTCCGGGAACCAGAGAGGCTAGAGAGACCAGATACATCACAGAGACCAGAGGGGGTATAGTGGCCTTAGAGACTATAGAGGCCATAGAGACTATAGAGGTCATAGAGACTATAGAGGCCATAGAGACCAGAGAGGCTAGAGAGACCAGATACATCACAGAGACCAGAGAGGGTATAGTGGCCTTAGAGACTATAGAGGTCATAGAGACTATAGAGGTCATAGAGACTATAGAGGCCATAGAGACTATAGAGGCCATAGAGACTATAGAGGTCATAGAGACTATAGAGGCCATAAAGACTATAGAGGCCATAGAGACTATAGAGGCCATAGAGACTATAGAGGTCATAGGGACTATAGAGGCCATATAGACTATAAAGGTCATAGAGACTATAGAGGCCATAAAGACTATAGAGGCCATAGAGACGATAGAGGCTATATAGACTATAGAGGCTATAGAGGTCATAGAGACTGTAGAGGCCATAGAGACTATAGAGGCCATAGAGACTATAGAGTTCATAGAGACGATAGAGGCCATATAGACTATAGAGGCCATAGAGACTATTGAGGTCATAGAGACTATAGAGGTCATAGAGACTATAGAGGCCATAAAGACTATAGAGGCCATAGAGACTATAGAGGCCATATAGACTATAGAGGTCATATAGACTATAGAGGTCATATAGACTATAGAGGCCATAGAGACTATTGAGATCATAGAGACTATAGAGGCCATAGAGACTATTGAGGTCATAGAGACTATAGAGACTATAGAGGTCATAGAGACTATAGAGGCCATAGAGACTATTGAGGTCATAGAGACTATTGAGGTCATAGAGACTATAGAGGCCATAGAGACTATAGAGGTCATAGAGACTATAGAGGCCATAGAGACTATAGAGGCCATAGAGACTATAGAGGCCATAGAGACTATAGAGGTCATAGAGATGATGTCATCTGTATGTTTAACACCTCCTCCCATCCGCCAGTTAGAATACTATGGAGGATAGCATATTTCTGCTTTGCATATTTTGCTCTGCTCACCGCAGATCTAAACAGTCCCAGACCCCATGGACGGTGTGGTGTAAATGAAGGTTCACAAACAACTTATTTATTAGGTAAGATGGTGACCAACTTGTCGTAACACATTAGCTGTTCGTGATACGTGCAAGCAAGGCGACACACCAACACAAGACTGGTGTAGTTCGCATCACAGAGGGTGGTCACGTCAGGAGTTAGTATGCAGCAAGACAATGTTCTTCTGGTTTCAGCCGGTTCCTCATCTCACACCTTCTCTCTCAACATCGGATCGGTGGTTGCAGCTGGTAAAACTGCCGACCACAACTTATTTTGTTACCCTTACACCAAACAACATGTCCCGCTTCCCATGAGAACAAGCATGAAACCGGTTATATATTGTTGTTGCTATGGAGACGTATCTGAAGTACACACTGGTACATTTCTAGAACAAACTTTTCCATGACAAGGCCCCCCAAATACCACCAGGTTTTTGCCAAGGCCCCCCTTGTGCAGGATGTGTTATTGAACCCATAGATAGACAATAACACAGTGTTTGATACCGGCCTATCAGAAAGAAAGAGCCTTCGTGTTAACTTATTGAGTAATTTACATATTGTGAGCTGTATATCCGCGTTAGTTATTGTTTAGGATGCAGTCACAATACTGCAGTTCTTATTGACTACTCAGTCACCTGGGTTGATTCTGTGCACTGGGCCTTTGATGGGGGGGATAAATATGTTATCATTGTGTCATTCACACGTTCTGCTGTGAGGTCTGTGTGAGTAGAGGCGCCGGCCCCTGTGTTCATTGGTGATGATCTCATCAGGGGAGGGGCCTAATTTCTCTCTGGGCCGTCCTCTGATTGAGTACAAGATAAAGCGCATCAAGACAGTTTAGCGCTGTGTCTTCACAAGCTTTGAGAGTTTGATTTCAATTGGTCCGTTTTTTCCCCCTCCATGTACAGTGGGTTTTCAGTTTCAACACCTAACTACACAGACATTTTCTGAGTTGCCTCAAGTAATGTCTTCTGAGGTTGCCCTTTGACCTAAAACACAGTGCAATAAAATGTTTTAATGTTTTTTGTATCGTTCTTTTTTTTTCTTCCTCAATTTCTGTGTGCGTTAAAACAATTTAATTGGGTACACTCTTACAATAATACGCCCAACACAACAGCTCAGTGGTTGCGTGAATTACTATTCATTCATTCTTTCATTATATAGTTTTGGTCTTTCTATTTTTAAAGTGTACACATGGGTGCCTGGCAGCTCTTATCAGTGCGTTCCACATGCCATCCATCTCAACCATGGCCCGGATTGGGTACAGACAGGAAACAGGAAATGTGTGCCGAGGGCCATAATGGACATTAGACTCTGTCCCAATTGGCAGCCTAGCCCATATGATGGTGCAGGTGCTTTGAACAGAGACTTGTTCGCACCCTAGGTAGAAAGCCACTTTGGATGCACACAAAATGACACGTTGTGAATCAACGGAACTTTTTCCTGAAAGGGGAAAATAAATAGCAATTCAACATCTCAGGACCAACAGTTGTAACAAGGTAGTCGTCAGCCTTTGGCCTTTCACTACTGCAGACTAGAGGATGACTTCTGGTTTGCAGAAAAACTCACAGGCAATTCTTCTTAGAAACATAACGTTTCTCAACTTTGAAGTATATAGTGAAGCAGTTTGACGATCACCGCTCCTTCGCTTTCAGTTCATTTTGTAACTGTAAAATATGACAGGTCTCTGATGAAGGACTGTGTGGCACTTGCCTTTTGACTGCACATGACAACTTAAACAGGTAGAACACTAACATGGGCCTTGTGGAGTTTTGACGCTGGCTACAGGTAATCACATGTACAGCTGGGTCATATTCCCAGTGTTGGCTTACTTTGCTATAGGTGTCTTATTCCTTCAAGGTGTGTGTGTGTGTGTGAGAGAGAGTGAGACACAGACAGACAGAGTCTGGGAATCCAGCCACACACCGACCCCTCCCTCCACACCGACCCCTCCCCCTCCACACTCCGACCCCTCCCCCTCCACACTCCGACCCCTCCCCCTCCACACTCCGACCCCTCCCCCTCCACACCCCGACCCCTCCCTCCACACCCCGACCCCTCCCCCTCCACACTCCGACCCCTCCCCCTCCACACGCCGACCCCTCCCCCTCCACACACCGACCCCTCCCTCCACACCCCGACCCCTCCCCCTCCACACACCGACCCCTCCCTCCACACCCCGACCCCTCCCTCCACACCCCGACCCCTCCCTCCACACACCGACCCCTCCCTCCACACCGACCCCTCCCTCCACACACCGACCCCTCCCCCTCCACACACCGACCCCTCCCCCTCCACACACCGACCCCCCCCCCCTCCACACACCGACCCCTCCCCCTCCACACACCGACCCCTCCCCCTCCACACACCGACCCCTCCCCCTCCGCACACCGACCCCTCCCCCTTCACACACCGACCCCTCCACCTCCACACTCCGACCCCTCCACCTCCACACACCGACCCCTCCACCTCCACACACCACCCCTCCACCTCCACACACCACCCCTCCACCTCCACACACGGACCCAAACCCCTCCCTCCACACACCGACCCCTCCCCTCCACACACCGACCCCCTCCACCTCCACACACCGACCCCTCCCCCTCCACACACCGACCCCCCCCCTCCACACACCGACCCCCTCCCCCTCCACACACCGACCCCTCCCCCTCCACACACCGACCCCTCCCCCTCCACACACCGACCCCTCCACACACCGACCCCTCCACACACCGACCCCTCCACACACCGACCCCTCCACCTCCACACCGACCCCTCCCCTCCACACACCGACCCCCTCCACCTCCACACACCGACCCCTCCACCTCCACACACCGACCCCCTCCCCCTCCACACACCGACCCCTCCACCTCCACACACCAACCCCTCCACCTCCACACACCAACCCCTCCACCTCCACACACCAACCCCTCCACCTCCACACACCAACCCCTCCCCTCCACACACCAACCCCTCCCCCTCCACACACCAACCCCTCCACCTCCACACACCAACCCCTCCCCCTCCACACACCAACCCCTCCACCTCCACACACCAACCCCTCCCCTCCCACACACCAACCCCTCCACCTCCACACACCAACCCCTCCACCTCCACACACCACCCCACCACCTCCACACACCAACCCCCACCTCCACACACCAACCCCCACCTCCACACACCAACCCCCACCTCCACACACCAACCCCCCCCCTCCACACACCGACCCCTCCCCCTCCACACACCCACCCCTCCACACACCAACCCCCACCTCCACACACCAACCCCCCCCCCACACACCAACCACCACCTCCACACACCAACCCCTCCCCCTCCACACACCAACCCCTCCCCCTCCACACACCAACCCCTCCACCTCCACACACCAACCCCTCCACCTCCACACACCAACCCCTCCACACACCAACCCCTCCACCTCCACACACCAACCCCTCCACCTCCACACACCAACCCCTCCACCTCCACACACCAACCCAACTCTCCACACACCAACCCTCTCTATACACCAGGCCATCATACATACAAAGCATGCACTCTACCAATGAGCTACACCAACTCCTCCAGTTTTAATATATATTTTTTTCTCTCGAGTAACAGTTTTTGCGACATGGAAACAGTATTTAGGGTACAGTATATAGAATAGAATCACTTGGCGGTAGGAGGACGGACGGACGCTCCCCAATGAAGTAACATGGTTTTGTGGCGCCATCTACAGGACATTTAGGTGTGTTGCTGAACACAGGCCAAGTCGAGAAACATTTTTTTCAAAACCGTTATTTTATCCTTCATTTTCTCCATTGAAGTGCGAGAAAGAACACACTACTTTTAGGCAGCAACCTGGGGGCAATTAGTGTTAGCTTTTGCTCCGAGCAAAATTGTTGTTGGCTGAGGGTTTGAACTAGTTACATTTCCGCCATTTGCTTTAAAGCTCTAACCAAACACCACAAAGCTGAAAGTCTGTCAAGGTCCCAGTAAAAAAAAGAAATACTAAAGGTTTTGGTTGACATTCTGTATGTGTGTAGGTCGTTCCGTGTCACTGTTCTAATATCGTTAGGAGGACTCAGTAGCCCAATGAGGGGTTGGAAGACCAGCCCCATGAGGTGTAGATTGGATTAGATTCATAGAGACTATAGAGGCCATAGAGACGATAGAGGCCATAGAGATGATGTCATCTGTATGTTTAACACCTCCTCCCATCCGCCAGTTAGAAGACTATGGAGGATAGCATATTTCTGCTTTGCATATTTTGCTCTGCTGACCGCAGATCTAAACAGTCCCAGACCCCATGGACGGTGTGGTGTAAATGAAGGTTCACAAACAACTTATTTATTAGGTAAGATGGTGACCAACTTGTCGTAACACATTAGCTGTTCGTGATACTTTCAAGCAAGGCGACACACCAACACAAGACTGGTGAAGTTCGCAACAGAGAAGGTGGTTTCGTCAGGAGTTAATATGCAGCAAGACAATGTTCTTCTGGTTTCAACCGGTTTCTCGTCTCACACCTTCTCTCTCATCATCGGATCGGTGGTTGCAGCTGGTAAAACTGCCGACCACAACTTATTTTGTTACCCTTACACCAAACAACATGTCCCGCTTCCCATGAGAACAAGCATGAAACCGGTTATATATTGTTGTTGCTATGGAGACGTATCTGAAGTACACACTGGTACATTTCTCTCTGTGTGTGTGTGTGTGTGTGTACATTATATTGGGACAGGTAGAGATATCACAGAGTCAACGAATCACACAGAGGAACACTGAAGAACCACTGTTGTTAGACCAATCAGGTGTTATCACATTGACCTCATGCCGACCCTGAAACAGGATATTCATCTTGACACTAATTAACCTCTGTGCGCACCAGTTCATTTATCAAACAAGCTCCAGTTCAACATGAAGGTTTGCCCCTCGGCATTGCGTTTTCTATTGCTCCATATCATTGTTTGTAATCGACACAGTCCTGGGTGATTGCCAGAAGACATGTCGATGACTTCACTGTAAAGGGAAATGTTATTGATATATTATTAATAAGCCATTTATTTGCAGGGACCGCCAAGTCTTAAGAATGCAGGTCTAACGATAAAAGCGACATGATTTCACACCACGCTGGTCACATAGAAACCCTATGTTCTTTAAACAGAGCCTGTTGACATGGTTACAGACAGGAAAAAGAGCAGTGCACACAGTGCCTGAGAGCGAGAGAGAGAGCGAGAGAGAGGCCAGGGCCAAAACCACCATTAGACGGCCTGTGTTTTGAAAGCCCCTCTTCTCTTCCCCCCACCGGCACCGCTGATAAACCATGAGGAACTGGTCCAGCATAGCAATTGAAAGGTATACGAGTTTCTGGGTTTGATTCCTCGAAGCAGGTACCCCGGTACAGTGTCTCGTGTGTGCCCTAGACCTCCAAGCCTGACTGCCAGACTCCACTTACACTTACAATTCACAAAAAGTTTATTCATTCAAGTAGATTTTTTACAGATTTTCTGTTTTGCACGGTTTTCCCACTATAACATTTATTCAACACCTCTACCCACCTCCACAAGCTCTGTCCACTGCCTCCAGACCCTGAAAAACAGTTTTAATATTTATTTTTTTCTCTCGAGTAACAGTTTTTGCGACATGGAAACGTCTCCGGTTACGTATGTAACCTTAGTTCCCTGAGGGGAACGAGACGCTGCGTGAAAACGCTATGGGAATGCTCTGCGTGAGTGCGTCATGAAGCACATGTGTAATCAGTCCAATGGCGTGACGGAACGTCACAGACGGGTGACGTCGCGACCAGGAAGTCATAAAAGCACCCCTAATTACCGGTACCTTCAGTTTCTGATGGGCTGAAGCAAGTGCCAAGGGCATGCTGTGAGTATGGCACAGACACTCAGCGTCTCGTTCCCCTCAGGGAACTAAGGTTACATACGTAACCGGAGACGTTTCCTATCAGGGAACTTTGAGCTGCATGAAAACGCTATGGGAACGCCACTACCCACTTCGCCATACGAGCAAGTGTCCGCCATGTGAAGTCAGAGCGCACATTCGGACGAAAGCACCTGCGCCCCTGGCGTGGAGCTAAAGTCAAGCTGGTAAAATCTCACGAAGGTGTGCGGTGAGGACCAGCCTGCCGCAACACAGACGTCATGTAGAGACACTTTACCTGACAAAAGGGCTTTTGAAGCCGCCATACTCCTGGTCGAGTGGGCTCGAACAGCCAAGGGTGAAGGCTGACCAGCCGACTCGTAAGCAAGTGAGATGGCCTCAACCACCCACTTGCTCATCCTCTGCTTAGACACAGGACCCCCTCTCTTGGGTGGTCCAAAGCACACGAACAACTGTTCGGACAGCCTCCACAGGGCAGTTCTGTGGACGTAGGCGTCTAAGGCCCTCACCGGGCAGAGGAGGTTGTGCTTCTTCTGGTCTGACGTCAAAAAAGGGCAGAAAGCTTGCAGCACAATAGGCCCAACGATGTTAGTTGGGACCTTGGGGACATACCCGGGTGAAGGTAGTAGAAACGCCTTGACCATCCCGGGTGAGAAGTCCAAGCAAGAGGGCGCCACCGACAGAGCTTGCATATCACCAATCCTCTTCAGAGAAGAGATGGCAAGTAAGAAGACCGTCTTGAGGGTCACGAACTTGTCAGGGACCTCCTCAATGGGCTCAAACGGAGCACGGGAGAGGCCTTCTAGTACAATGGCCAGGTCCCAGGATGGCACCCTCATGCCGGCTGCTGGCCTCAGCCCCCGGGTGCCACGAACGAAGCGTGATACCAGTGGGTGTCTCCCAAGAGAAACCCCATTTAGAGGGACATGGCATGCGGACAAAGCCGCCACATACACCTTCAGTGTGGAGAAGCGTTGCTGCAGGAACTCCAGTACTGCAAACACTGGGCAGTTAACTGGGTCCACCTGCCGTTCTCTACACCACGAGGTGAACAGTTTCGACCTGGCGGCATACGCCTTCCTTGTGGCTGGAGCTCTGGGTGAAGGATGGTCTTAACGACCTCAGTCGAGAGACCTGAATCTAAGAGGCGGGCCCCCTCAGAGGCCAGGCCCATAGTTCCCACAGCTCCGGGCGGGGGTGAAGGATGACCCCATGCGCCTGGGAAAGCAGGTCCCTCCTGATCGGAATCTCCAGAGGAGAGCCGACGAGGAGAGATATTAGGTCCGCAAACCATACTCGGGCCGGCCAGTACGGTGCTACAAGCAGTAGACTGACCCGCTCCTGACGGATCCTCTCCAGAACTCCTGGGAGCAGAGCAACCGGGGGGAAAGCGTACAGGCGTACAGTGGGGCTGGATGAGTCAGCGAAAACCACAGAGGACAGTGTGACGTCTCTCTGGACGCAAACAGGTCCACTTCGGCCCGACCGAAGTGCGACCAAAGGAGCTCCACCACCTCGGGATGGAGTCTCCACTCCCCGGGCCTCGGCCCCTGTCTCGACACGGTGTCTGCCCCCTGATTTAGGTACCCCGGGATAAAAATGGCCCTTAAAGACAGGAGCTTCCCGTGGGACCACAGAAGGACCTGGCGGGCCAGATTGTAAAGTGGGCGTGAGCGCAGACCCCCTGGTGGTTGATGTAAAAAACCACCGATGTGTTGTCCGACCGGACAAGGACATGATGACCCCTTAGGTCTGGGAGGAAGTGCTTCAGAGCCTGGTAAACTGCCAGCATATCTAGCCAATGTATGTGCCATGATAGCTGATGGCCCCGCCAGAGCCCTTGAGCTGGGCGACCACTCATGATCGCCCCCCAGCCGGTGAGGGAGGCATCCGTCGTTAGTGTAACACGACGACACGGAGCTCCCAACACAGGACCCTGGGTTAGGAACCAAGCTTCCTCCACATGACCAGCGTGCGGAGACAACGCCGCGTAACAGTGATCATGCGGAACTGGTTTCCCCTCGGGGAGAACCCCTTGGTTCTGAGCCACCACTGTAACGGTCTCATGTACAGCAGGCCGCAAGGAATAACGTTGGACGCTGCTGCCAGCAGACCCAACAGTCTCTGAAACTGTTTCACAGTGAGTGACTGGCCTAGCCTCACCTGCTCGACGGCTGCAAGGATTGACGCCACACGTGCAGGAGACAGATGTGCCCGCATCGTGGTCGAATCCCAGACTACGCCCAGGAAAGTGGTCACCTGTACCGGCGACAGCACACTCTTCCCGGCATTGAGCCTCAACCCCAGTTTGTTGATGTGAGCCAGAACGACATCTCGATACCGAACCGCTAGATGCTCCGACGGGGGGGGGGGCGACCGAGTAGCGACACTCACTCTCTGTTGCGCCCGGTGGCCATCTCCTTAGTGGCACGAAGTGACAAATCCGCCACCATTTGCATTGAAGCTCTAACCAAAAACCACAAAGCTGAAAAACAGTGGTCTGTCAAGGTCCCATGCAGTAAAAAAAGAAATACTAAAGGTTTTGGTTGACATTCTATGTTGTTCTGTGTCACTGTTTTAATATCGTTAGGAGGACTCAGTAGCCCAATGAGGGGTTGGAAGACCAGCCCCATGAGGTGTAGATTAGATTCAATATATCGTCATTGGACAGAACAAGTACAGTACAACAAAATGCAGTTTGCACCCTACCAGAAGTGCAAAAATGATATGCAGGCCAGTGTGTCAATGTGCCAATATATGAGTCAAATGAATTGGGAGTACGATGTAAGGATGTGCAATTGACACAGATAAGTAAATATGTAAGTGTTCAGTTCAACAATGTAGCAAATTGCAAATGTGCGGAGGGCGGTACCAGCGAAGCGCGATCTGCAACTGGTAAATAGATAGTACAAACAGTAAGCATTGTGCAAATAGCAAATATAACGAATAGGTTAGCAGTGTGTAGGGCATGAGACAGCAATGCAGGCACGGCAGTACTCATTGCGCAAATGGCAGATAAAGTGAACAAGCTAGCACTGTTTTGAAAGTACTGAAGGTCATGGCTGCACCATTCCAGCCCTGTTATCTCCCCCAGTGCCGGTACCTCCTCCTGTCCATGTACCTCCCCCTGTCCCGCTGCCTCCCCTGGTACCGCTGCCTCCCCCTGTCCAGGGGCCTCCCCCATTCCCGGTGCCTCTCCCGGTCCTGCATGCCCAGTGTTTTTGTGGGTCATTGTAAATACTGTAGCTAATGTGTTGCGGCCACTTCAGTATGTTTGATATTTCTACAATCAAAGTCAGATCTACGCTTCCTGCAATACAACCCGGACAAGCTGACTCCGCAGATAAATGAAACTGCACAGACATGACTAGGCGTGTTGCCGTAGTGTACTTGTTTTTCGATTGTTGAAACCTGCTGTGCTGCGAACTCTGAAAAGGAACATTACATGACAACTGATTAATCGTTGGGTCTTTGTTCCTTTTAACTGTTTGCATTCCACCAGTCCTGTCAGGGTTGTCTACCGTTATCAAACCCCCCAACATTACAATATACAGTCAAGGAAGAAAGTATGGGATCTCCTGCTGATATATGTTTTAAAATGCAAATCAATTTATAACTTTTTCAAATGCGTCATTTGAATGGATTTGTTGTCATTCTGTCTCTCACTGTTCAAATGAACGTATACCATTAACTTATCTGATCATGTGTTCGTCAGTGGGCAAACAAACAAACAAAACCAGCAGGCGATCAACTAGTTTATTCCTTCACTGTATTGAATGGAAAGTGACCAGAGCGTAAATATGTTTGTTGAGCAATTTGATCAGGCTATTCATTTAGAAGTCTTATGTTATGGGGGTAAAAACTGTCTGATGCTCAGATAACATCTACCAGATGCCAGCAGTGGGAACAGGGTAACTATAGTATGTTATGATGTACTGGGCTTTCTTATGGCATTGCGTGTGGTATGACTTGCAGGGAAGGGAGATGGCAGCAAATGATATTACATTCCACTGACTTAACCACCCTCTGGAGGGCCTGGGATTAGCAGCGGGGCAGGCAGAAATGCTTGAGACGATACTTTGATGTCATTTCATGAAATACTTTGTGTCCCAGACCCTGCAATCCAGCGACCGAGATGCTATCAGAATAATGAACACCGATCCGCCATCTTCCGACGGTGCAATAATTCGGATGTGGGTTCCATCAATTACTCCGACAACACCAGGGAAGCCGGCTATATTCATAAATGCAGTTTTATTGATTAATCCATACATGTAAATATATATGAATGTCACGTAAGAATTGTGATAAGGTGGCTATTAGTGTTGTTTTCTAATAACTGTGCGCACCTTTAATTGGTTTTTTGGGTTTGATATTCGCGGGAATAATTAGAAGGTTCTTTTGTGTTAGTTGGAGTTAGACATGGAAAAGAATGGAGCCATACAGTTTATAGACACCCAACTAGCTCTTTTTTGTTTACTATTAAGTTGTATTTTCACTTCAATGTTGTTCAGTATTTTGATACGTTGATACTTTGTGCCAATTATTGTTACAAAGTTAATTTAAAAACGAAAAAAACTTGATCGAATTGTCCTGTGGATTTTTTAAGGGAATAGTTGAGCGTCAAACTAAGGCTAAACTAAACTCTACATAGTGATTACTTTCATTTCTGGCGCTATGGCATTTCTGCGCTGTGTCTGAGATGTTAGCACGTCTCTAATAAGATCAGTCACAAACATGATCCCTGCACGATCTAATATATAGCGTCTTATTTACTCAATGTCATCCAATGTCTGCAACACATTTCTTCTCCCTCTTTCGGCCATTTTCTCCTCTGCTATAGAAACTCTTAAGCCTCTTAAAAGTCCTCGCCCGTGCTCCTAACAATTTTGAACTCAAGACCTCTTTTAAGGGTTAAGATGCTTTATGAATTACTTTTATCTTAACTAGGATTTTTCTTAAATTTTAAGAATAAACGCCCACAATTCTCTTAAAAGTCCTCGCCCGTGCTCCTAACAATTTTGAACTCAAGACCTCTTTTAAGGGTTAAGATGCTTTATGAATTACTTTTATCTTTACTAGGATTTTTCTTAAATTTTAAGAATAAACGCCCACAATTCTAAGAATTTTCTTAGAATTTGGACAATATGAGCTACTTTTACCATTAAGATACTTTATGAATACGGGCCCAGCTATACATGTGTGTGTTGTAATGAATAGCCTCTTTCAGGCGAGCAGGGAGTGAGACGCAAACGCAGAGAGACAGTTAAGTGCTTCTTTATTACGGACCTCAACCAGGGACGTAAGAACTGACAGGCATTATACTGAAAACAGAAAACAAAACAGAAACACAAGCCGAAAGTCAACATAGGAATACTCTTACCATAGGAATACTCTTACCATAGGAATAATCTTACCATAGGAATGCTCTTACCATAGGAATGCTCTTACCATAGGAATGCTCTTACCATAGGAATGCTCTTACCATAGGAATGCTCTTACCATAGGAATGCTCTTACCATAGGAATAATCTTACCATAGGAATGCTCTTACCATAGGAATGCTCTTACCATAGGAATGCTCTTACCATAGGAATGCTCTTACCATAGGAATGCTCTTACCATAGGAATGCTCTTACCATAGGAATGCTCTTACCATAGGAATGCTCTTACCATAGGAATACTCTTACCATAGGAATACTCTTACCATAGGAATACTCTTAACATACAGGAAGATCATAAAACACTCAAAACACCATACACAGAAATACAATCGGACTAGAGCACTAGGACCACGGAGACTACACACATAATGAACGTGAAACACCCGACTGATACACAAGGACAAGAACCGAACTACAGTCTATTAAAGCACAAGGACAGATTAACAGAATACAGAAACTAACTACAAGAACAATACAAACACAGACTACAAAACAGACCGACAAGAAATAACACCCAATGAACCAGAAACCCCAAACACACTAAGCCCAAGACGAACTACCAACATACCTGAAAATATATGTAATAGCATATATAGTTCCAAATGTCTTCACTATTTAAGACAACATATTTAGATGTAATTTAAAGCACGATTGCTGGTCCTTACCTGGGAAAGATCACTATCCTAAGCTCTATTTATTTCAAAAGGACTTAATTCCAATATCACTGTGTCATCAGACCCTGAACTGCCTGCAGTATCTCCAAATGAGCTTGAGCTGAAAGATTCTTCAATATAAACCATATCAATGGTCAGATTATTTGTTCATACTACTTTGATAGATATACAGCTATTGAGATTTAGTCCAATAGACGTTTTAGCATATGCAAATCAGTGAATATTGCTGGGAATAAACACAAAACTTCATAAGCCAGTAAAACAATTTACCATTAAGACTTGCTGTCCCTGGGATGTAGATTTCTAGGACACCCAGGTCTGGTTTTGACAGCAGATATTCAAATGCTTCTTCATCAATCTCTGTCTTTGAGACATCTAAGACTTTTACATCCATTGTAGGAAGATCACATTTCTTGGCAACTAAAGAAAGACCAACAATTGTCATATTGACCAATAGGTTTTTCATACCCCATAATATATATCATACTCTTATTGTATTATTCTTAGAAAATTATTTTCATGCATGTTTTAAAGTTTGTTATATCTCACCACATTCCAGAAACGTCTTAAATGTAAAAGGTGTTAGAGAAAATACATATTTCTTGCAATCTTTAAATAGGACTCTGACCACGTTGTTGGTCTGCATCCTGAAAGAACGAGAGAGACACAGTTAAACATAAGGCCATAACTCTCACAGCCATCCATCTAATTGATGCTACTCTTAACAGAGTCAAGTACATGTGGTGCACCAGTGTCAGCTAGCTAGTTTGACTGATGTTATTTAACGTTTGTGTGATTATGCAAACGCTTTAGGTATTAAGGACAGCAGTGAAAGTCTTTAGCTAGCTAGCTAAAGTTCGCTATTTAACATGTGCTGGTCGAACTGACGTTGCCAATTATTGTGGGTCAAATAGCGCAGCTTCTAGACATACATACCTGATTTTCTAATAATGTATCTGTGACCCTCATTACTAGCTAGCAAAAACGTTAAGCCTGCCGGAGCACTAACAATGCATCAAGTTAACATGAGAAATATATATATTTAATATTCAAAACAACGCGGCAAAAGTATCTGAGCGCGAAAAGCAGGCGCACTTTCTAAATATGAATAGGAATACTTTGAGATGTTACTTACTTTAAGATCCCGCAAAGGCGCAGACTTGTCTTCCAAACCCGAGCAGGTCGACTGTTTCACTGTGATGGTAAACCTGACAGTATTGGCAGATGGCCGAAACGGGATTCTGGGAGGAGTCGCAGTTACTCTGTAATTTTGCTCCCACTCTACTGACAGATTTGACCATAAACACTCAAAATTGAGAAAAAACTACTATTTTTGAGGAAAAACGATTTCACTCTGGAAAAACTACTCAGACAGTTTTCCTGTGTGAACACAATTAGTCCGATCGTTTGGCTGGCAGAGGGATCTTTAGGATCTTCTGAAAGCGGGGGAGGGGTAAGGACCAAACCTCTGATCCTCACGTGTGTGTGAGTGTGAGTGTATGTTCAGTCTCTCTGATGTCCCACTCGCGATATCTGCTCCGGAGTTACAATGTTTCCTTTTCTAAAAGTTAAGCCGCTGGTTTTTGTTTTTGTGATTGTCGCTTGTATTTGGTATGTAAACCCATTTTATTTCAAAATATTTGTAATATTCGTTTCCAATTGTTCTGACTTATTATTAATATCTGTTTATTTCATGCACGGGCACGGGTGGAAATGGCAGTCCTGTTTAAATATCTTTGTTTTAGTTTATAACACTGAACATAAGTCGTGGGAATAATTCGGAAACCGTTAGGCGCCAACAAGCGACTTGATACTTTGGGTGCGGTCGTTTTTGTTGCATGCATATCATACTTCTATTTTTATGAAATCACACATGTTGTCTGTTCATCCATCGTAAAGAGAATATCATATTTGAGTTGTCATTTTATTGAAATTGTGGAATAAGTCACACACAGCCTACAATACAATATGCATATGTAACAACAGAGACAGTGCTTATGTCGTGTTTAATCGTTTCAATTCCTTGACGTCTGTTATAATAACACATTTAACTGCACATATATACGTGTGCAATAACACACAATCAGCACCATTCATTTGGTCATATGATCATTTTCTTATTCTGCTCACATCCCAGTTATGAATACATTCACGACATAAATGTACCCATGTATATGCACCACAACACTTATAATTAGGATGTATATTCATATTGTCCATAGTTCTCATTTACCCATTTGCTACAATTGGTACTCTGTTATTTTTATTGTTTTTTTTGTTGCTTATATGTACTTAAACTATAACTGCGTAGGAGTTGTGTGTCATGTCACTATGTGTATTGCTGAGGGCCCTTAGTTTTTCACAGTGATTGATGTGTTGACCTCTATACGCGTAAACATCCGCTCTGTTTAAGGCAGCTGTTTAAGGCAGCTGTTTAAGGCAGCTTATAAGAGTAGAAAATAATGACAGTCTTGCACGCTGTACAGTTTCAACAGCGATTGCAGCATTGCCCATGGCGGGTTAAATGATTGTTGATGGGGGGGGAGGGAGTTGGTTGGATATTTGATATTGGATATTGAACGGATATTCGAAGCCCGAGATCAGGTGACAGCCACACTACGACCTCCGTGTGCTTATAGTTAGGGACCGTCAATAAAGTTCAAGTCTTAAAGTTCTTAATTCAATAGCTGTTTAACCATATGGCCTTGTAACTCCAAACAGCTTTCAGATTGTTAATGGAGGACCCCAAACTTGTTTCCAGACTTTACAATACTTTTTGTATAAACCTCAAAGCACTTTCAGTCCTATATCTGTCAATTGGGTTTCAGACCAAAATATTTGTTTATTGTTTTTTTTAGACCCAATCACAGTGTGACAACGATGTGACCATGACGGTGTCAAAGCCTTTAAATGGAAAACAAAATGTCGAGGGAGGGAGGGGTGTGACCTCCGGGTGGGATTCAGAGGGGTTATTTGCTTGGCAGGGAGAGACAACTACGAAGCAGGTGCTTCCGCTCCATGTTTTGCATGGAAACATAAGATTTGCTTGTAGAGTATGCTACTAGGGGCCACACATCGACTTCCTACAGAAACAAGACAACATTTAACACGTTTTGAATATTCTGGCCATGTTAAATCTGTGCATCAGAAGTAATGATGAATCCATGCGTTTTCCACAGCGTACCCAAATCATGAACAACACAGAAAGGCATATCTGCTGTCTGTGCAAATTGTTTCCATCATCCTATTAACAAAGACACAGACTCAAGCCGGTGCCTGGTTCTGCTGCGCCTGGTTCTGCTGCGCCTGGTTCCCTATCAGGGAACTTCGAGCTGCGTGAAAACGCTATGGGAACGCTCTGCGTGAGTGCGTCATGAAGCACATGTGTAATCAGTCCAATGGCGTGACGGAACGTCACAGACGGGTGACGTCGCGACCAGGAAGTCATAAAAGCACCCCTGATTACCGGCACCTTCAGTTTTTTGTTGCTTCAGCAAGTGCATGTTGTGACAGTCCTCGCGGGTTTCTGCTATTACGTTGTTAATTCAGAAATTTTCTTGGCATTTATGTACAAGAGCTCACCGCGATTATGGCAACCGAGCGGCGTTTCAGACTGTGTGCTTCTCCCTGCAACCGCTTTCTCACGGGCCGGGACACACATGTTCTGTGCGTAGTTTGTTTGGGAGAGGAGCATGCCCAGCTAGCCTTGGAAGAGGCTAGCTGTAAGCATTGCGACCGTCTCGCCATCCGCACACTTCGCTCTCGCCTGGCGCTTTTTCAGGAAAGCGGCTCGGTTCGCGTTCCCCGCGGTTCAGGTCCCGCCGCTGCCGAGGCACGGCGCCGACTGACGTCGTGGGGTTCGCAAGCGGATCTAGCATGCGGTTCCGAGACGGCTTCTGCATTTTCTCGGTCCTCGTCTGCTAGAGCCAGTGCCTCGGCTCGGGGTTCGGAAGCACCCGTGCGGGTTTCTTCCGCCCTGGGTGAGGCACCTTTTTCTCAGCCGTCCAGTTCTGAGGAAATGGAGGTTGAAAACCTCGAGGCGGAGGCTGAATTGTTGGTTCAGTCACCTGCGAACGAGGAGCTGCTGGAGGTACTCACCCGAGCTGTGGGAAAGCTCAACATCGAGTGGCCGGCTGACAGGCAGGAGTCTGCTTCAACTAGTAAGTTGAATGAACGATTCTTGCCCTCCCGTGCTTTACCTCCTCGCCGGTGTTTGCCTTTCTTCCCGGACCTCCACACTGAGGTGTCGAGGTCCTGGAAAAAGCCGGTGTCGTCCCGGGTGTTTAATCCGCGGACTCATATGTATTCGAATGTTGCCGAGGCTAATGTTCATGGGTACGGACCGATGCCGGTCGCGGAGGAGATACTGGCGAGCCATTTATCTCCCGCGGCATCGTCTCTGAGGACACCGGCATTGCCCTCCAAGGCGTTGAAGACTACTTCAGCGCTGGTGGGCAAAGCTTATTCGGCGGCGGGTCAGGCAGCTTCCTGCCTCCATACTATGTCTATTCTACAGGCATATCAGGCAGAGCTGCTTAGCGACGGGGCTCAGGGGGAGACTGTAAGTCCTGATGAGGTTCGAGAACTTCGTCAGGCGGCGGATTTGTCTCTTCGTGCCACTAAGGAGACGGCCAAATCAGTGGGCCGTGCTATGGCAGCCTTGGTGGCTACGGAGAGGCATCTCTGGCTGAGCCTCTCTGATATGAGAGATCGGGAGAAAGCCTTCCTTCTGGACGCGCCTCTTTCCCCCGACGGCCTCTTTGGCCCTGCTATTGGCTCAGTCGTCGAGAGGTTTCAGGAAGAGAGAAGGCAGGCGGCTGCCTTCCAGAAATTTCTCCCCCGTCGTAGCCGCGTCGCGGGGGCTGTCGGACGGGGGCAGCCCCGCCCGGCGTCGAGCACGGCACACCGGGCGCAGCAGAGAGTGAGTGTCGCTACTCGGGCGCCCCCACACGATGAGTGGGCCGGGGGCGCGCACAGGCGGGGCCTTCGAGGGGTAGGACAGTTCCGAGGCCTGTCGCTACATCCAAGAAGGCTTTGTCTAAGAGACCCTGACAGGGGGTCAAACCGCTGGGGGTGGTCCCCACCAGGGAGTAGTGAGCTCCTCCTGGTGCCCTCAGCGGGGGTGGCCTGGGCGAGCGTTTTCCCGAGGGGCGCTCGCCTCCTCCGAGGAGGGGCCCAGAACTGTCGGACCAGTTGTTCCTTGCCAGTGCGCTGTTACAGGGCACTGTGTCTGCAGTACCTGTTACTCCAGAGGCCAGCCTCGAGAGGCTGGTACCCCTAGTAGATTTTCTGGCAGAGTGGAAGACCCTGCCGAATATATCTCAGTGGGTCCTGCGGATAATCGAGAGCGGGTATGCCATCCAATTCAGGACGCATCCGCCTCGTTTCAATGGGGTCCTGCCCACAGTGGTGGGCCCAGAGCAGGCTCTGGTACTGGAGCAGGAGGTACAGACTCTCCTGCTAAAAGGGGCTATAGAACGAGTTCTTCCTCTCAGCAGGGAGTCGGGCTGGTACAGCCGGTACTTCGTTGTTCCCAAGAAGGATGGGGGGTTGCGTCCTATTTTAGACCTACGTCTGTTGAATCAGACGGTCGGGAGACTCAGCTTCAAAATGCTCACTCTCAAACAGATCGTATCACAGATCAGGTCCGAGGACTGGTTTGTCACGATAGATCTGAAGGACGCCTATTTTCACATCTCCATCCTTCCACAACACAGGAAGTTCCTGAGGTTCGCTTTTGGGGGCGAAGCGTACCAGTATCGGGTTCTTCCGTTTGGCCTAGCACTCTCTCCCCGTACGTTCACGAGATGTATAGACGCTGCCCTGGCGCCGTTGCGCCTCCAGGGCATACGCATCCTCAATTACATCGACGATTGGTTGATTCTGGCTCCGTCGGAGCATCTAGCGGTTCGGCATCGAGATGTCGTTCTGGCTCACATCAACAAACTGGGGTTGAGGCTCAATGCTGGGAAGAGTGTGCTGTCGCCGGTACAGGTGACCACTTTCCTGGGCGTAGTCTGGGATTCGACCACGATGCGGGCACATCTGTCTCCTGCACGGGTGGCGTCAATCCTTGCTGCCGTCGAGCAGGTGAGGCTAGGCCAGTCACTCACTGTGAAACAGTTTCAGAGACTGTTGGGTCTGCTGGCAGCAGCGTCCAACGTTATTCCTTGCGGCCTGCTGTTCATGAGACCGTTACAGTGGTGGCTCAGAACCAAGGGGTTCTCCCCGAGGGGAAACCAGTTCCGCATGATCACTGTTACGCGGCGTTGTCTCCGCACGCTGGTCATGTGGAGGAAGCCTTGGTTCCTAACCCAGGGTCCCGTGTTGGGAGCTCCGTGTCGTCGTGTTACACTAACGACGGATGCCTCCCTCACCGGCTGGGGGGCGATCATGAGTGGTCGCCCAGCTCAAGGGCTCTGGCGGGGCCATCAGCTATCATGGCACATAAATTGGCTAGAGATGCTGGCAGTTTACCAGGCTCTGAAGCACTTCCTCCCAGACCTAAGGGGTCATCATGTTCTTGTCCGGTCGGACAACACATCGGTGGTTTTTTATATCAACCACCAGGGGGGTCTGCGCTCACGCCCACTTTACAATCTGGCCCGCCAGGTCCTTCTGTGGTCCCACGGGAAGCTCCTTTCTTTAAGGGCCATTTTTATCCCTGGGTACCTAAATCAGGGGGCAGACACCGTGTCGAGACAGGGGCCGAGGCCCGGGGAGTGGAGACTCCATCCCGAGGTGGTGGAGCTCCTTTGGTCGCACTTCGGTCGGGCCGAAGTGGACCTATTTGCGTCCAGAGAGACGTCACACTGTCCTCTGTGGTTTTCGCTGACTCATCCAGCCCCACTGGGGCTGGATGCCATGGTGCAGGCATGGCCGAGGTCACGCCTGTACGCTTTCCCCCCGGTTGCTCTGCTCCCAGGAGTTCTGGAGAGGATCCGTCAGGAGCGGGTCAGTCTACTGCTTGTAGCACCGTACTGGCCGGCCCGAGTATGGTTTGCGGACCTAATATCTCTCCTCGTCGGCTCTCCGCTGGAGATTCCGATCAGGAGGGACCTGCTTTCCCAGGCGCATGGGGTCATCCTTCACCCCCGCCCGGAGCTGTGGAAACTATGGGCCTGGCCTCTGAGGGGGCCCGCCTCTTAGTTTCAGGTCTCTCGACTGAGGTCGTTGAGACCATCCTTCACTCCAGAGCTCCAGCCACAAGGAAGGCGTATGCCGCCAGGTGGAAACTGTTCACCTCGTGGTGTAGAGAACGACAGGTGGACCCAGTTAACTGCCCAGTGTTTGCAGTACTGGAGTTCCTGCAGCATCGCTTCTCTACAGGTCTATCCCCATCCACACTGAAGGTGTATGTGGCGGCTTTGTCCGCATGCCATGTCCCTCTAAATGGGGTTTCTCTGGGGAGACACCCACTGGTATCACGCTTCCTTCGTGGCGCCCGGAGGCTGAGGCCAGCAGCCGGCATGAGGGTGCCATCCTGGGACCTGGCTATTGTTCTAGAAGGCCTCTCCCGTGCTCCGTTTGAGCCCATTGAGGAGGTCCCTGACAAGTTCGTGACCCTCAAGACGGTCTTCTTACTTGCCATCTCTTCTCTGAAGAGGATTGGTGATATGCAAGCGCTGTCGGTGGCGCTCTCTTGCTTGGACTTCTCACCCGGTATGGTCAAGTCGTTTCTACTACCTTCACCTGGGTATGTCCCCAAGGTCCCAACTAACATCGTTGGGCCTATTGTGCTGCAAGCCTTCTGCCCACCTCCTTTTTTGACGTCGGACCAGAAGAAGCATAACCTCCTCTGCCCGGTTAGGGCCTTAGACGCCTACGTCCACAGAACTGCCCTGTGGAGGCTGTCCGAACAGCTGTTCGTGTGTTTTGGACCACCCAAGAGAGGGGGTCCTGTGTCTAAGCAGAGGATGAGCAAGTGGGTGGTTGAGGCCATCTCACTTGCTTACGAGTCGGCTGGTCAGCCTTCACCCTTGGCTGTTCGAGCCCACTCGACCAGGAGTATGGCGGCTTCAAAAGCCCTTTTGTCAGGTAAAGTGTCTCTACATGACGTCTGTGTTGCGGCAGGCTGGTCCTCACCGCACACGTTCGTGAGATTTTACCAGCTTGACTTTAGCTCCACGCCAGGGGCGCAGGTGCTTTCGTCCGAATGTGCGCTCTGACTTCACATGGCGGACACTTACTCGTATGGCGAAGTGGGTAGTGGCGTTCCCATAGCGTTTTCACGCAGCTCGAAGTTCCCTGATAGGGAACGTCTCCGGTTACGTATGTAACCTTAGTTCCCTGAGGGGAACGAGACGCTGAGTGTCTGTGCCATACTCCCAGCATGCCCTTGGCACTTGCTTCAGCCCATCAGAAACTGAAGGTGCCGGTAATTAGGTGTGCTTTTATGACTTCCTGGTCGCGACGTCACCCGTCTGTGACGTTCCGTCACGCCATTGGACTGATTACACATGTGCTTCATGACGCACTCACGCAGAGCGTTCCCATAGCGTTTTCACGCAGCGTCTCGTTCCCCTCAGGGAACTAAGGTTACATACGTAACCGGAGACGTTCTGCTGCGCCTGGTTTTGCTGCGCCTGGTTCTGCGGTGCCTGGTTCTGCTGTGCATGGTTCTGCGGTGCCTGGTTCTGCGGTGCCTGGTTCTGCTGTGCATGGTTCTGCGGTGCCTGGTTCTGCTGTCTGAGCACAAGTATGGTGATTGACTTTCAATGGCATCAAAATAAAAATAAAAATAAGAAACAAAAAATAGCCCGGATTGTGTACTCTGCTAGTTTACTATTTGGTAAAGCGTTCAGCAGCTCAGCACGAGGGGTATATTCATGCAATATATAAAAAGCACGCTCTTTGACCACACTTCCGTTGGGTTGGCGTGTGTCTGGGCACAGAAGAGCAGACCATGAATGATTGGACAAGGGGAAGTGAAAAAAATTAGTGTTAGAAATTCAAAATCAACATCCGACATTCTGTCTCAACTCCAACCAGTTACCAAGTTCCAGTGTTTCGTTTTAACTGGTGATCATGTTAACTGGTGACATTGCAGATGCGACGTGGGCGTGTCATTAGAAACTCTGGCTGGGAAGTTTAATGTAGTTGACCGTATCGATGTTCAAAATAAGGCAAACGGAAATAAATCGTTCAAATGTTCGTAATTTAATTCTTTTTTGTGTGTCATAATCCTGTTTAATGTGTTTGTAATTAAGTTAATTCATTATTATTAATTGTCTGTAACACTTATCCGTCGAAAGTTGTTCAGACACAGAAGTGAAAATAATAACAAGAAAAGTATTGGACTAAAACCAACACTAGCATGTGTGTTTAAATGCTCTGTGTGATATATTCATTGCAGGTTTAGGCAGGATTTAGAAAAACGTGTCCACACTTTCATTTTCATAATTACATAACCATTTTCCAAAATATGTCTTCTATTGTTTCCACTGCCTCTCTAGCGTCTTGGTAACAATACATTTTTATCTCTGGCTCGGTCCCATGTTAATCTTTCCCTTGATTTGAGGTAGCCACTTTTAATTTTCACTGTATTTTCTCACAACCAACTTTTCAGTTCCTTTTTATTGTATCCATATGTGTATAGGGTCTTGAGACGAAGGCAATCGTTTCCTCAACACTTGCTTTTGCACGTCCTCAGTGTAGCGGCCCCTCGGATTTCATAAAAAGACGCAGCGAGTTTCAAACGGGTGTCGGTTTATTTTCTTACGTGCACCACCGTAACATCCTTTTAACACCGTGAAAACTACAGAGTAAACAAAATAAATACAAAAGGCATCGTTGTAGTTTCACATAATACATAGATAATTAACATTCTGTATAAATGATTGACGTTACTAATGTATTGCATTACCTCATTCCGCTCTCCTAGGGCGCTAATCACTCATCACTTTCTGCTTGTCAATGCGCGTGCACGGCATTACCGCGAGAGTACCCGGAAGTTGAACATTAGAAACCAAACCTCACGAGAAGTAAAACATACAGGTTCTCTAAAGAAAACGTGAGAACAGACTACTAAGTTCTGACAACACCGAAACATGATGTTGTGCAGAAAAAACAACGTACAAAAAAAACCATTACATTACAAAAAATATCAGACCTTTACACTCCCACCAAATCCTAGAACAATGAATGAACAAATACACAAGGAGTAAATGAATTGTACTAGATTTCTTGACCTTAAGAACTCAATATTCTGTAATTAAAACCATCAAAGGGTTAACTATAGTATTATGCATAATAAGGCAATGGTGCTGTTTTGTCAATTTCCCTTTTCTAATCAATTTTCAAGGAGGAGCACCAATTTTTTGATGGGTCTCTCAATAACTGAAGGTTTGACGGGAGGATCTTGTTTTTTGTGAGATTTCCTCTCCCCAACTTGCACTTTGACTCGACGAACCAAGCCATCACCACTCTGAACAGTCTCAATCACTCGTCCAAGTTGCCACTGATTTCTTGGGAGATTGTCGTCTTTAACAATGACAATGTCATTAACTTTTAGGTTGCGCTGAGGTGAGTGCCATTTCTGTCTCAGGGATACGTTCAGTAGATACTCCCTTTTCCAACGTCCCCAGAATTGTTCGATAAGATACTGAACCCTTCTCCACCTCTTTGACGCATACATGTCCTCCTTGACAAATATTCCAGGAGGAGGAAGTGCAACTTTAGCTTTCATCATGATGAGGTGATTTGGTGTTATCGGCTCCAGTGCATGAGGATCATTGATTCCATCCACTGTTAACGGGCGGCTATTAACAATAGCCATGGCCTCATATAGCAGCGTTCTGAGTGAGGCATCGTCAAGTCGACCTGGGCACTGTGCAAAGGTGGCATTCAACACATTTCTAACGGTTCTAATCTGGCGTTCCCAGACACCACCTGCGTGACTGTCAGATGGGGCATTGAAAACAAATTCGCACTGCTTCTCAGCCAGGAAGATGTCCAGTAAATTGGTGTCACATTGTTTGAGTGCTTCCTTAAGCTCATTTCTGGCACCAACAAAATTAGATCCTTGGTCACAGTGTAGTTGTTGAACTGCTCCTCTCAGGCTGATGAAGCATCTCAATGAGTTGATGAATGAGTCTGTTGACAAATCTTCCAGCATTTCCATGTGGACAGCTCTAGAGTATAGGCATGTGAAAATCAAGCCGTATCTTTTGTATTCTTTGCGGGCTTTCTTTACAATGAAAGGGCCAAAACAGTCCATGCCGCTGTATGTGAAAGGTGCTGAGGCTTCGACGCGTTCTTTGGGCAGCTCTGCCATTCGCTGTGTCTCTGTCGGCCGTCGTAATTTTCTGCAAACCACACAATTGTGTGTCAGCTTAGCGACCAACTTGCTCCCACCAATTACCCAGAAACCATTGGCTCAAGCTCCATTAAGGTCTGGCTTCGACCTTGATGGCATGTCTTAGTGTGGAAATGGGACACAATCAGCTTGGTGACGTAGCTGTTACTCGGTAAGATGACTGGGTGCTTGACTTTGTGACAGAGCGATGACTGTTTCAACCTCCCACCAACGCGGAGGAGCCCTTCAGACCAGATAGGGTCGAGACTAAAAAGAGAGCTTGAGTTTGGAAGGTCTTTTTACTCTGAAGCCTATTTACTTCCTGGGCGAAGGCTTGTTGCTGTACAATCTTAATCACTTCTCCTGCAGCCTTCTCACGTTCTTGAACGGTCACGTGTTTGCTGTATTGTTTCGTTTTGGACCCCAGCCTCTTGATTCTTGCAACCACTTTAAGAATTGTTGTCCACGAGGAAAACTGACTCAGACGCTCGAGAATGTCATTGTCTTTTTTGACTTCAGTTGCAAGCACCTGAATTGTCCTGACTTCAGGATCACCAACAAGTAATTCTGATGGAGTACTGGGTGTTAGACGTAATTCAGGCTGCCAGAGAAACTTTGGTCCTCGCAGCCAGTTTGTTGAACAAATTTCTGAAGCACGAAGACCTCGGGAAGCATGATCTGCTGGGTTTTCGGCGGTGTCCACATAGTGCCACTGACTGAGATCGCTGTTATCCCTTATCAGCTGAACACGGTTTGCAACAAATATGTGGAACCTGCGGGCATCATTGTTAATGTACCCAAGCACAACCTGAGAATCCGTCCAGAAGACCTCTTCATCAATCTTCATGTCAAGTTCAGCTTTTAACATGACACTGACTTTTGTGGCAATCACCGCTGCTGTGAGTTCTAGTCTAGGGATACTTGTGACCTTTGTGGGTGCAACTCTTGATTTTGCCACCACAAGACTGCAATGGACTTCATCCTTGTCATTTTTGTATCTGATATAAGAACATGCACCGTATCCTACGCAACTGGCATCCGAAAAATGGTGCAACTCCACTCTGACAATGGTATAGAAGTCATAGGGGTGGTAACATCTTGGAATCGAAATCTCTTTCAACTCGTGAAGACCACACATCCACTCCTCCCACCGTGGTCTCATCTCTTCTGGGAGTTGATCATCCCATCCGACGCCTCTGCGACACAGCTCTTGAAGTATACGTTTTCCAGTTAGGCTGAATGGAGCGATGAATCCAAGTGAGTCGTAAAGAGAGGCAACGACGGAAAGACAACCACGCCGGGTTGAAGGCTGATCTTTCAAACTGCTGTTGAAGCTGAAAGTGTCCGTTTTAAGTGACCATTGAATGCCGAGTGCCCGCTCTGATAGGGTTGGATCCAGTCCTAGGGGTTCGATGATTGCAGCCTTTTCTGAGGGATCTAAGCAGGCGAGGGCTGCTTCTTCATTGGAGTTGAATTTGTGTAGGCGTAGGCCTCCTCTTTTGCACAACTCCTGTGACTCAGTAATCAGTTTCTTAGCTTCCTCGAATGATGAGACACTGACTAGTCCGTCATCAACATAAAAGTTTTTCTCTACAAATGTTGATGCTAGTGGATAGGCAGCTTTATGTTGCCGTGCTAGATGTTTCAAGCCAAAATTGGCACATCCTGGAGACGAGACTGCTCCGAAGAGATGAACCGCCATCCTGTATTCCTGTGGCTCCTTCTCCAAATCTCCACCTTCCCACCAGAGGAATTTCAGATAATTCCGTGATTCAGGAGTAACGGCGAACTGATAAAACATTCTTTCAATGTCACAGATGATCGCCACCGCCTCCTTCCTGAAACGGCAAAGAACTCCTACCAGGGGATTGATAAGGTCAGGCCCAGTCAGTAGAGTGTCGTTTAAAGAAACGCCATGGTATTTGGCTGAACAGTCGAATACAACTCTCAGCTTGTCCGGTTTTTTAGGGTGATAGATGCCGTGATGCGGAAGGTACCACTCTGTCTCTCCCTTGTATGTTGTGGGGGCAGGCTCTGCATCGCCCTTGTTAATTGTTTCCTCCATGAATGCTTTGTACTGATCGTAATATTGTTTATTGGTCTTTAATTTCTTCTTAAGACACTGCAGGCGGACTGTGGCTAGCTTCTTGTTGTTTGGCAGATAGGGTGGACTGTTACACTTGAAAGGAAGGGGCATCTCGTAATGTCCATCCTTTTTCTGTGTGATCTTGTCACTTAGGAACTGTATGAAACGAACATCATTCTGGGACACATATTTATCCTCATAAGCTCTCTCAGTGAAGTCAGATTCTAGGGTTCTTAGAACTTCTGTTGCAGAAGGGATTAGCAGTTCCTTTACTGTGAGCCGATGTACAAAGCTCTGACTTCCTTGTCTATCTAGGTGAGGGTTTGATGTGCCTATGATGCTCCATCCTAATTCTGACCTTTGTGCAAACGGTTGATTTTTATCTCCAATGATAACTTCAAGAGGAGCTAGTGCTGATGGACAGTCATATCCAATCAGGAGCCCAACATCACAGTCTTGAAGTGGTGGTAGCTTGTCCGCCAAATGTCTAAGATGAGGCCACAGTAATGCGGTTTCCCTCGTTGGGACATAAGACTTGTCCACTGGGATGAAGTCACGGCTGTAAGCCTGCTGTATTTGGAGATGGTTCTTTGAGTGCAGACCTCGAACTTGTAGACCATGGACGTTCTTGCTCGCTATGACTGTGTCAATAGCTGTCATAGTACTCAATTTCAGTTTTACTGGGTTGGTGTCAACATTCAGTTTGTCAAGTAAATCTTCTAAGACAAACGTTGAGTCGCTTTGTGTGTCTAATATTGCGTACGTAAGTACTTCTCTGTGTGGCTCTTGTATTGAAGACACAAGGACTGGGACAATACTTGAGGTAGCAGAAGCGCAGTGTGTTAATACATGGGATACAACGTTATGCGTTTCCCCGCTTGCTTGGTTTTCTGTGGAAGCGGAGCTATTTATTGATGTTTCGGCCGGTCTTTGATTCCTGTCTTCATGTAAGCAGGTTGGATGACGACGGCTGCATACGTTGCACGTATGTCGTCTCTTACAATCTTTGGACATGTGACCCTTTCTCAGACATCCGAAACAGAGCCGGTTTTCACAGATGAATGTGTTTTTGTCTTTACTGCTCTTGGCTGCGAAGGTGGGACACTTGGTGATGTTATGAGCTTCACTTTTACAAACGGAGCAAGGTGATTTTGGTTTGCTGCCGTTTGTTTCTCGTTTCTCCTGAGTGAAACACTTTGTTTGTGTATTTGTATTGAGAGCTTTAGCTCTCTTTGTTGATCTTTCATCTATGGCCTTGAAATCCATCAACCATGGAGACGCAATTGGGTTACAGGCTATCCGTGCCTCTTTGCTCAGAAACTTTGTGAAGCATGTAAGATCTGGATAGTTTCCAGATTTGTCAAGTTCCTCTACAACAATTCGACCCCACTTGCGCACGATCCATTCTGGTAGTTTTCTCAGCAACTTGTGGTTTTCCTCACAATCGTTAAGAATAGCTAGTCCTTTGACGTGTGGGATAGCTTCAGCGCAGCCTTGGAGGAAGTCAGCAAACTCTCGCAGTGCTAGTGGGTCGTTGGTGTTGATTTTCGGCCATCTCATAAGCTGATCTCGGAAAGCCTTTTGTATAATGAACGGGTGCCCATATCTGTCCTGTAAGACTTTCCATGCTCCACCGTATGCACTCTCTGAATCCCGATAAAAGAAACCTTCTACAGCTTTGCGCGCCTCTCCAGCAAGATACATTTTTAAATAAAACATCTTCTCACTTGCTAGGAGGGGTTTTCTGTCAATAAGAGCCATGAATGACATCTTCCAATCTACAAACTGTAAAGGGTTGCCACTGAACGTGGTTGGTTCAGGGACTGGCAAGCGGTTTATGCTTAATGAGCTGGCGATTGCTTGGGCTAGACTGACAGACTCCTGGGTCATTTTCACTTCAGGAGCATCTTGAGGTTGGAATGATGCAGCATCAGGGTTTAATTGAGGTTTGATTTCCATTTTGTCATTACTCTCCTCATCATGGTCTTCAAAACCGTCAAAATCTTCATACACTCTCATGCGAGCTATTGCTATGGCCACATCTTTTGCTGCTTGTAACTGCTGCAATTTGGCTCTCTCTTCTTCCACCTGTTGCTGCATTTCTACCTCCTTTTGTTTGATTTCTGTCAACATTTTTGCCTCTTGGAGTTTCCAATCACCCTCTAACTTATGAAGATGTGCTTGCTGTGCTTGGATTTCTTTTATGGTTTTTGATTGTTCCATCTTAGCTGCAAGCTCTGCTTGTGCATCTATCCTACTGCTGTGGTTACTGTGTGAGCTGGACTGGTTGCTCAACCTCCCTGATGACTCTGCTGAGCTTACCGTTTCCGTTTTGGTGTGACCAAAGACAGACCCGTATTCATCTTTGTTTAGTGTTTCTCTTACCCTTTCCTTCTCAAGTTGATCATTATAATCTTGGTTAATAGTCTCTAGGCGATTATTTATGAGATCACAAATGTCCTTCGTTAGTGTAACACAGGCATCCATTTTCTTTACAATCTCTGGCGTGGTATTACTGTTACGTAGGATGGGTTTATACTGCTGACCTACGTCATCATGCTTTGCTTGAATGTCTTGTTGTAATTCGTTAAGGTATTCTGATGAACAGAGGGTTTTTAATTTTGTTCTAGTCTCCCTTGCTGCCATCTTCCAAGAGTCATAGGTCCTGTTAAATGCTTTCTCACGTTTTTTGATGTCTTGGCTATGCATCCCTTGGCCTTTCTCTGTTAGCTTTCTTTCACGTGAGCTGGACCTGCATGATGCCTCTATTAGCGACATTTTGGTTGTTTGTGTTGCTGCTTTAAGTCGAGTGGGAGCCTTTGATTGCACTATGCCTGAATCTACACTTGTAAGCTGTAGTTATATTTAACTACAGAGTAATATTTGTATCACGCATTGCCCTATTATGTACATTCAAAGCATTTTAGCATAAAACAGTTACAACACATTTCACTCTTAACCTTTTCATAAATAAACATGAGTCATGACATAAACACGTGGGACAGTTTCTTGTAAAAATAATAAAACATCTTTTAGAAACTTTAGAACTGAGAACTAGTTCCACAATTATTCACCTTATAATACCTTGCTCTTAAATAAACTTCAGTAATGATATAAAGCTTGCGTGCATAGGAATTGTCTCTTTTTAAGCCTTTTTGCTCTTTGGTACCCCGAGTCTCTTTTTCCGTCTCGAGGTGTACCTTATGCGCGCGCTGTCCGCTCCACGCTCTGTCTGGTGCAGGAGTTGAATGCAGGCGAGGTAAGCCAGCTGGTATCCGCTGTTAGTGTTCGTATGTGATGATGGCGTCAGCTTCTCATCGCGGATGGCTGGGCTGGTGCAACAGGTGAGTTTTCACTGTAGCGGCCCCTCGGATTTCATAAAAAGACGCAGCGAGTTTCAAACGGGTGTCGGTTTATTTTCTTACGTGCACCACCGTAACATCCTTTTAACACCGTGAAAACTACAGAGTAAACAAAATAAATACAAAAGGCATCGTTGTAGTTTCACATAATACATAGATAATTAACATTCTGTATAAATGATTGACGTTACTAATGTATTGCATTACCTCATTCCGCTCTCCTAGGGCGCTAATCACTCATCACTTTCTGCTTGTCAATGCGCGTGCACGGCATTACCGCGAGAGTACCCGGAAGTTGAACATTAGAAACCAAACCTCACGAGAAGTAAAACATACAGGTTCTCTAAAGAAAACGTGAGAACAGACTACTAAGTTCTGACAACACCGAAACATGATGTTGTGCAGAAAAAACAACGTACAAAAAAAAACATTACATTACAAAAAATATCAGACCTTTACACTCAGGTTTCCCGGTTTCATGATCTTGGGCGTTGGCCCCTTCCTGTTTTGTTGAGCCCTCCCTGTAGACCAATTATTTGTTTGTAGGCCTATACATTCGCGGTTGAACATGCGTGACGTCGATGTGACGTAGGGTGATAATCTATTGCGGGACGGCTGCCAACATCCCATCTTATCTCCCTTGTTGTTTTCCTCAACCACACATTCTCTGAGCATAATTATCAATGGGTTCGTTTCAACACAGACACACAAACAGCCTCGACCCCCAGGCTAGAAGGCTTCTCCGTCGGCAACATTAATCTCCTGATCATATTGGTCAGCAAACATTTTTATGCCGTGGTCACTTTCCATGTACTCTTCACTTATCCTTATATATGTCTATTTTCCATGTCCCCTACTTCTACCCCAGCTCCAACTGCTGCTACTTTTTATTGTACGTATCTCCTTATGTTTGTATTTTATATTTCAATGTAGATGTGTCGTGCCACGAGTCATACGTAGATGTGTCAGTCGATAATTCGCGTCATGTACAGCCTCGGATCGATTTGTGAGGGGTCTACTAACGTTTGTGAGATACTGTATGTATGTTTGATAATTCACATCAGGTACGGCCTCGGATCAATTTAAATGTGAGGGGTGTATTAACGTTTGTTAGATACTGTATGTACGTTTGATAATTCGCATCAGGTACGGCCTCGGATAGATTTCTTCTAACCATTTATTCTTTCCAGTCGAGAAAAAGTTACTTTCGCAAACCTTCTCTCGCACACAATCTCACTCTGCCAGTCCACATTAGCACTTATCTCACTCCCTCACGTACAGACACACACACACACACACACTCCATCCTGTTCGAGGCCACAAACACACTACGCCCAGCGCCGCCGCTCCCACCACACGAATAACGAGCTGTGAGTAGGGCACCAAGTGCTGGGGGGGCACCAAGTGCTGGGGGGGCACCAAGTGCTGGGGGGGCACCAAGTGCTTGTGGGGCACCAAAAAAAGTCCTAACAATTATAATGCCGATATTATTTTCGTATAGAAACATTTTCAGGCACTTTTTAGGGATGTTTATAAAATACCGGGTGGAACAAGAGTATTTAATTGTGCTAGAACGTAACTGTCTCAATACTGACTCAACTTCCGAAGCTCAGTGATCCGTTGGATTGCGCACCGCCTGACGAAGTTTGATAGTACTACTATTAGTAGGCTATCAATTTTTGGGGAAATGGCAGCAGTAGTCAAGATCGGTTGGTTGGGGCATCATAAAGGAATCATGCTTAGGGCACCAAAATGGCTAGCAGCGGTACTGACTCTGCCATTTGTTGTGTGTAGAAAGACCCGGAACTTTTTCATGACAACCTTTAACCAATTTGTTCTTTTCTCCCCCCCTGAAGGTACTCTGATAAATTATTCAACTGGTAAGATTGTGTTCCGTGTCACAGCATATTAGGGCAGCAGTGTTGAGTCTGTTGTCTATAGTACCTAGATAGTACCTATAACAACGCGGCAGGAAACTGCTGTGACGTAATCTTCTACGCAACACACACTCGCTACACACACACACACACACAAGACAATGGAGTAAATTTAGTGTATGCTGTGTTTGAGCCGCGGGATGTGGCTGTTTCTCACGGCATATTCTTTCGGTTTGCCATAGTATTCGTAATGGATAATATGTACAGCTCTCACGCAATCTCTGGCCAAACTATTTAAAAATGGTGGGATTAGTCAGGATACAACATCTGGCGTGTGCAATGATGATGCAGTGAATAGTGACGATTCTCTGACCAATCAGCCGTCTGCCTTGTTTTCACGTCACATTTTAGTATCGCCTCAGCTCGCTCAGAACCTCGCCTGAGGTGGTACGTGAAAAAGTACCTGGAAGCAGGTACAGGTACAACTTTTACCCAGTGGAAAACCAAAAAAGCTGAGTCGAGTCGAGCTGAGGCTAGCTGGTTCTGTGTAGTGGAAAAGCGCCATAAAAGTCTGGTCTCTACATCAACAGCAAAGAAGTGACTCTGGGATGCTGGCCTAGACAGAGTTCTTCCTCTGTCTATTGTCCGCAATCGTGTTCGCCCATCTTAATAATTTTATTTGCCAGATGTAAATATAGCTTTGCAACTAATCAATTAGCAATTTATAATGAGCTTGTATTAGCAAGCACAGCATGCCATTGGATCACAGGAGTGAGCTTTAGCAATGGGCCCTGTTTACGCCTATGTAGATATTAAATTCAAATCCTCCGTGTCCAGCTACAATAATCATATGAAACATTATAAATTTTACATTGTGCTTTTAAACAATTTGATGTTTGTTGTAATGGACAAAAATCTGCTTTTCTTTCAAATCCCAGGACGTCCCTAACTTTTGAACGGTAATGTAAATTATGTTTACCCAAAGTCATGAAATTATACTGGATAAAGCTTTTATTTCAACGGTGTGCATAGACGTGTGTGTATATATATATATATATAATGTCACGCTTGTCATTGGCTAACATGTTAATTCTGTTTTAGGTACTGTGAAAATGCTGCGAATCCATCGAATAAGGAACTTCAAAACCCAAGGATTTTCTTCACCAACAGGTTCGGCCGGTATGGAATAGGATTGTTGACTTGTTGACTTGATTGTTGTTAACTGGTTCATTTCCTAGGAAGTCAAGTCTAAATATAGTGATTTATATGTAACAACTGGTCAGATACTGTCTACAAAGCACAGGAGTAATATGAAACCTGTGTCTAGTGACACCGTGTGGTGGAAGTGTGGAATTGCACTCTGACAGAACATCTGTTAAATCGCAAGTGGTTGTTCGTTCACCTGGTTTACATGTCTGTTTTGTTACTGTCCTCTGTTATAAACGGTGGCCTGGAGTTGTTATAAGATTGGGTCTATGTAAGCAACTATTCCTCAGAGCTTCTGTCCTGGACTTGGGAACTGTGAGGAGACCACTTACCCTGTGTGGTGTCCAATTTCCTGAAAACACAGCTATATATATAGGACCCCTCAAGGAAATTTTAAAGTCAAAGTATTTCATTTCTCAAAGGCACCTAGTAACATGAAATAATTCAGACATCTAAGCAGTTTTAAATCAGCTACTGAAAGTTGTCAGCTTTTGAATTGCCTAGATCAAGTGCTATCAGTGCAGAGCAGAAACTCAGGAAAACCGTGTCAACAAGCAGTATTGAAAGACAACAGATCTCAACACTTGTGGACTGACTAATTAATTTATTAAATATTATTTTTGAGTAAAATTTAGCTTGAATATCAAAAGTGTTTGGATTTCATATGTCAATGCTAATCAACTGTGCTTCGCACAAATAGAAAACAATGGTTTTTGATAAAAAATTGGTGTTAGATTTGAGTGTCTTTCTATTTATTTGATGGGTTAACTACAGCGGAGGATTTCTTGTCATGACAAATGTTATCGTGTCAGTTACCGTTCATTCTACACCAGCTTAGTAGCAAGATAATTGACCCCTCTAGTTTACATGATTGTCATTGTTTGTTTTCTGCTCCCCATGTTTTTCCGCATCTTACAGATGGAACACATCCAAAATATGGGCCATGGACACAACTCAAAAGTGGTTCTCTAAAACATACACTCCCACCATTTTAGCTAATAAGTTCTGCTTTAACCATTACAAACTATCTTATTCAGTCTACAGTGAATAATATATTACAGAAAATTGCAGTGGATCTGACTTTTGCCTGGAAAATGATCTATTAATTACTAATTAATACTAACTAATGAGTACTAATTAATAGTGAAGTTACCTAAATACTTTATTTATGATTTCCAACATTAATTAATACTAATTTAATAGTGGAGTTTACTAAATACTTTATATATGATTTCCAACATTAATTAATACTAATTTACTTGTGAAGTTTTCTATATACTTTATATATGCATGACTGGAAAACGTAAACTCTGAGGCCACTTTATAAGGTACACCTGGGTAGTATTGGGTACATTCCCTTTGTTTTTTGGTTGGACATGTTGTGTATTCAGAGATGCCATTTTGCACACTACTGTTGTAAAGTCTAGTTATTTGTGGGTTTTCTGTAACCTTAAAAAAAATATGACCATTCCTGTCTGACCTCTTGTACATGTTTTAACAAGCTGGTTTTGCCGACTGAACTCTCACTCACTGGGTAGCTTTTTTCAACGCGGCATTCTCACTAAACTCTAGAGGCTCTAGTGAGTCAAAATCCCAGGTCAACTGTTTCTGAGATGCTAGAAGCATCATGTTTGGCGCCAACAATCACATCACACTCAAAGTTTCTTAGATCATGTGTCTTCCGGAATCTTCCCCATCCTAATGTTTGGTGGAACAAGAAACCCTTTGACTGTGTCTGCATGTTTTATATATTGAATTGTGGACAGACGATTTGCCGTTTGGTCATTTGGGTTAATGAGCAGGTGTACCTTATAAAGTGGTCAGTGGTTGTATCTAGTCATTAGTCTATTGTACCGCACACTACCACACTATCCCAAGACCACACAATATGTTGGATAACCCCCCCCAAACCCAGAGATCTTTGCACAGTGTGGTCACTGAACTGTATTTTTTGGAACAACCACATATGACCCTCCTTCATTTAAACCCTGCTTTTTTTCTCCCAGGGTTTCCTACAAGCAGCCGAGTGTGTTGAAGGGGTAAGTATGATGTCATCAATTTACTGACATAAGTGTGCGGCTGAGTCGGTGTGCGGCTGAGTCGGTGTGCGGCTGAGTCGGTGTGCGGCTGAGTCGGTGTGCGGCTGAGTCGGTGTGCGGCTGAGTCGGTGTGCGGCTGAGTCGGTGTGTGGCGCTCTGATGTAGCAGGCGGCTGAAGCTGACTTTAATGGGAGGGGAGGAGCCATGTTTCAACATCCTCCATTGGTCGGTAGCACACATTAAGGAGGGGTCTTGATCTGTTTCTCCAGGCGTACTGATATAGTGACTGTGACCCCGTGGTTGGCCCCCATCGTCTGGGAAGGCACCTTTGACCCTCAGGTCATCGACAACATCTTCAAGAATTTGAAACTCACCGTTGCCACCACAGTGTTTGCTGTTGGAAAGTAGGCACCCACAGCTTTGACTAATGTTTGACTGGGAGGAATAACAACTAAACAGTGCTTTATTGTCATTATGATCCTGACAGGTACGTGAAGTTTCTTCAGGATTTCTTCGACACAGCAGAGAAGCACTTCATGGTAGACTTCAACGTGCACTACTACGTTTTCACCGACCGTCCCGCCGACATGCCGTTGACGAACCTGAAACCGGGACGACGGTTGACCGTGATTCCGGTCCCGACGTTGGACCGCTGGCAGGAAATATCGGCCAGGAGGATGGCATACATCAGGGACGCCATAGTACAGAACATCAGCAAGGAGGCGGACTACGTGTTCTGCCTCGACGTGGACAGCAAGTTCCATGCTCGCTTCGGGGCGGAGGCTCTTGGCGATCTGGTTGCTGTCATTCACCCGGGCTACTACGAGAAAACACACCGGGACCAGTTCCCTTATGAGCGTCGTCCGGACTCTACGGCTTACATACCCCTGGGCCAGGGAGACTTCTACTATGGAGGAGCTTTGTTCGGAGGCCTCGTGGGCAACGTGCTCAACCTATCTACGGAGTGTGACGTGCGATTTCAGGAGGATGCGAAGAATAAGATTGAGGCAGCCTGGCAGGAGGAGAGTCATCTGAACAGGTACCTGTTCCTCAACAAGCCCACCAAGGTGTTGTCTTCAGAGTACCTCTGGCAGGACTTCAAGGCCAGAACAAAAGAGGTCAAAGTGCTTCGTTTCTCTGGGGTCATTAAAAACTATGGCGAAGTTCGTCCTAATTTATGATTTTGGCATCCAAACAAAATTTAAATGCACCTAATAATTTATAACGGTCCTCTTCTGCCACGGTCAATTAGAACCAAAACCTCTCGCCCAAATGCGAGTAAATTGTGTCTTTGGCAAGATTATGGATAAGTTAAGTTAGTTCACGCTCTAGAGAAAGCTGCTGGTTTGCTGTCTGACAGATTTCGGTACCTGAAAGCGCAACCTCCGGAGGGGGTGGAGGGTTTGGCTGGAGCTGCAACGACCCGGCTCAGACTATGGTGTGACAGCGCCCCCCCTTCCCCCTTCTTTGCCAGTCTCACCAATGCGGGTCTCCCCTGTGCCGGTCTCTCCTGTCGGTCTCTCCTCACATTGTCTTTCGCCCCACAAACTCAGACACAGCTTCTGGCAGCGCAGGTGGAGGGGCGGGTTCCGGGTTCGGGTGGCTATTGTTTCTGTCGATGTTCTGTGCTTTCTTGAGGCATCACGTATGGTATATGCATTGCAAGGAAGGAAGATGTCAGTCGATGATGCATTCTGCTTGCAAAATGACCCTCTGGAGGGCCTTGGGAGTTTTTTATGACATGCCAAATGTAATGAGTCTACTCAGGGAATATAGGTGCTTTTGGGCAGCTTTTATCACAGTCTACTCGCCAGAAGCAGGTAGGGGCATCTTAAATGAACACACCGAGGAATTTGAAGTCAGAAACTCCCAAGTGGCCACAATTGGGCTAAAATTATTTTCATAATAACCCATAACCATAAGCCAACGTGTAGCCATTGTTATTGAATGACCAAATCTAAGATACAGAGTTGATTGATATAGTGTTTGTTTGATTATTTCATGTGATCTTGGTCAAATAGAATGTGATGTGAATATTGTATTATTTTAACATTAAAATAAATAGATTATGTACTCAGGCACAAACGAGTGATTATTTTACACAAAAATAGTTAATTGTAGCTTACACAACAAGATAAAGATCAAATAATTACCATGAAGGTCTGAACGTTTAGGGGCCGTTTTCGCAATACATCTAAGGGTTAATTAAGAGCTAATAATAAGCTTTTATTTTCCCACAGGAAAGCGATACAGAATAAGCTAAACCTTTTTATAGGAGTTAACACAGATTCATTTGTAACTTGTTCACGTACTCTTCCCGAGCAAATCAGCCACATTGTTCCCGGATGAATATTAACACTATACAATGTACTAAATATAATTAAAGTTACAACGTGAAATATAATAGAAAACATTTTGACTTTGTACTGTAGTGACTTATAAAAAAACACATTTTCTCAGCCAGGCTTAGGCCCAATCCGAATACTCCCACTTACCCCTTCCCCTTAGCCCTACCCCTTAATTTACCCCTTCCCCTTGGCCCTCGAAACCGAGTGGTAAGGGCTACGTTCCCCTACGAATTGGGACACCACTCGGTTTTGGCTACGTCATCATACATCGTCGCTAGCTGGCTGCTACGTAACCAGAGGCGACACAAATGTTGATCTCAAACTTCCGAGATGCAAAAAGAGTCTGGAAAAGTGTATATGTCGATTGCGTGGATTTTAGTAGTTATGTTTTTGCGATTGTCTGCAACAAATCGCAGAAATCAAGCGAGAAGAGGTCTACGACGCCTACGAATGCTGGTAGTTTAACTAATGGTATGTATCGATTGGTTGCAAACAACATTATCGTATTGTATTTACAGTTCACGGAACTAACCAACAAGGTAGCAAACATTTTTCCCAACTCAGCCATTAATGGTGTAAAATTGTTTTATTTTCCAGACTGGTGGTCCAACAAGATAGTGTGCCATAAACCCCAACACGCCTATACTGCGCATATGGTTCGATGTATGTAGTAGTTATATGTTTGGTGGCGGTGCATATGGATGCAGATGTTCTTCTGTGTACTATTGTTTTTAATGTTTTTGTAAAGCACACGTGCTATATAAATAAACCTGCTTGCTTACTACTGAAGGCTGTTTTCAATAAATATTTTCATCCACACTGCATGGTGTTTTGTATATCTGTTTCAGTGATCACTGTTTTGAATGTCATTGATCGATGTACAGAAACCCTTAATCAAATACATGTATTTATTGAACAACATTGTAAAACATATACAATTGTTAAATGACAGTACTATTTAAATTAAACGTGCTCACCAGTGTCCTGTATGATATCCAAATTATGTTGTACACCTAATCTTTATACAGTCTATGGTTGTACAGCATGAAACTTCTGTTAATTTTCTGCCCGAAAGCGAATTATTTGCCGGGTTTCCTCCGGCGTCCCTGTGTGATTCGGGACGGTATGTAAAGCACTTTAATCGCTATTCCAAACGCAACAGGTTATGTTATGCACTGATGTGAATTATCTGCTAAAAGAGTTAACTGTAGACAAACATGCATTGAGTAAAGGTAGTCAGAGAAATACGGGACAAATTAGCAATGTATCTTTGGCGTTGAAAACTGTCAAAAAGTAGCGATTTAAAAAAAAAACTTCAATTATTAAAATGGTTAAAAATATATATGTACAGGACTGCGTAGATCACAAAACAATTGTGTCGTAATTTTTAAATTCGTTATTTAATCCGAAAATACTACATTTATGGGTCTCTTTTGATGATCTAGCAGCCATTGTTGACGTCTCGCAATGTGTTCTGGGTACCCCTTGGTTTCAAGTGAGCTCTCGGAAAATCTTGGTTTCAAGGGGTATACAGCCCTTCGTCTTACCCCTTCGTCTTGATCAAAATGAGTATTCGGACAGCACTTGGTGTCGCGCGAACGCGCAAAACTAAGGGGAAGGGCTAAGGGGGAGTATTCGGATTGGGCCTAAGCGTCAGTTTGCTAAACAACCTGTTGTGACATAACTTGTCCAGCAGATGGCAGTAGAGACCTTTCCAATGCACACTATAATCTATATTCGGTGGTGTCCAGATCAGAATGTACCCAGCTTCCATGTTGAACACAAAGCAAATGTTTCGTGAACCTGGATAGCATAAAAGGATCACATAGTTTGTATAATCCTAGTCCAAAACACGCTTTTAAAAAAACACCGGGTGACTGGGTTTGTACTTGATTCATGTTTTTTTTCCATGTTTATGTTTTAGGCAATATGTTAAATGAGAAATGACATGACATGTAACCACATCTACCACCGCAAAAGTATGAATGGGCAAATTGACAGGAAAGGAATTCACCTAACAACAAGTTGAAAGGATTTTCTTTATGGGTCTGTTGCTGGAGACTGGAGTGAACATGTCGACGCTTAAAGCACCGTGTATTGCCTGAAATGTATTGATGTTTAGGCTTTTAATGTACGAAACCCTGTGCCAGACCTGAATAAAGCATTAAATAATATGGCTTCACCACCCACCAGGTATTCTGATTCAGACCGCTATTGAGGAGTAAAGTCAACAGTAACGAATTCGTTGATCCGTCAGTGAAATGTGTTTTATACTGTATTTTGTACAGCAGCAGTTTTTACAAAGTGATTTTACAAAACACCCAACCTGGAACCCCAAGGAGCATCAACGGAAAGGTTGCCCAAAAATGCGTGTAATTATTTAATGCAAATATTAATGACTAGATTTGCCAATCCGATTGCGTTCATTGGTTTTATTGTTCATACACATACCCGTCTAATGCGGTGTTTAAAAATAAATATTAAATACAGATTCCATGTTCACAAATGTACACACACAGGCGTTCACAATTACATATCTATTCTAGAGACATTTTCCAACTGCAAATAAACTCTTCTTCTTGCACTAACCAAAAGCTGCCGTGTCTTTCTAAAAATGAGAAAATCGTCATGACGTCATTGAAGGTGGCATGACAACATGACAATTTGCTTAAACAATTAAAATCAGTTGATGTTGTGTGTAAAGGGAGAGAGAATAACAAACAAAATACTGCATTTAGAGTTTAAAAAAATACTTACAAAACATGTGCGTTTTGTTCTGTTGGAATTTAATTTCTTATGAATATCAAGCAGGGTTCTCCCCATTTCACCCCGTACCACCTCCCAGGAGCAAAAGCTGAAGGTCTGAAACAGGAAACGAAAATGTTGCATGGTGAAAATGATAATAAAAACACCATCGGATTGGCCCGTGTTTCAGATGTTTAGATTTCTCTGATTATGGTTTCACCTCACGTAAAAGAAAGTCGTCCAGCTGCACGAAGAACTTAACGATTTTTTCAGTTGCTTGATTTTGACCCGGACGAATGTCTTTAACCTGAAATAAACACAAAATCAACATATCCATAAAAAATACATACACAAATCGTAGCAATACGAGTTATATAACCAACCCCTAATAGCTTAAAAAATGTCAATATCATGGAGAACCTACGCAATGAGAATAAGTTCTGTTTTGTCGAGCAATGAGTTCTTGTAGCTCTGTGAGATGGTGAACATTCCACTTGACACGCGTCAGGTTCCTCTGGAGGAGCGCACTGGTTCGGTCAAACACCAGGCTCAAAGTCCACAGCTCCTCCCCTACCTGCAATCACAATGAAAGCCCATGACGCAAGGTAACAGAGCAGAAAACGTCATGCACACTTCATTTGCAGCCCCTCATTAAAAGCTTCACCTCTAATGAAAGGTTTGGACGATGGACTCTCAATCTGGACGCCTCCTGGACACAGACCGGTCTCCTCCCCTATAGATGACACCGGGTGTTTCAATTAGATGTTTTATTGTATATCAAATAATCAATAGTAACGTACCTTTCAATTGGAAAAATTAAAAGTCGGTTAGTGAAGCTGGAAAAAAGTATAACCTTCTGATCACAGCAGCTACCCAATTTCATATGCCGCTTAATTGTCATGTGAATTTGTAACAGGTAAAACAAACTGACCTACCATGGCAAGATTATGGATGAGCTGACGAGTTTGTGAAATATAATACGTTTCGCCACAGCATGTCCCATATACAGCCGGATAAAGACCAAGTATATACAATAGATGTACCACAAATGCCACGTTAAGCGTTGCCATGTTCTCTGGTCAATGCCTGAACTGTCTGAAAAAAGCTCCGTTTTATAGTGTCAGGTAGCTGACATGACAGGGAGAATGACATATCAATTGCATTGGAACTGAAGTATGTAAAGCAGGGAATCCTTTGTTATTTGGTAAGTCAGAGTCTCTTCGCTGCAAAGGATGATGTCACTGAATAGGCTGCATACCAATTAATCGCTTTCACTTCAGTCAGGTGAGCCAACCGGGTAAAAACCGTCACGTCACAACTGAGGTGACGTGATGTAACTCTCCGGTTGTCAATATTTAGACAATGTTTAGACATGCACTTCACACATCACACAATTTAATAATTTATTTTTTAAAAAGGAGACCCCTTAAAAAAATACAATGTGTTAAATATTATCCTAGAATTATTAACATTATATCTTCAAAGAAAAACAAACTATTTAACAATCATAAGATAGTTACACATTAACAAGCTATCATATTTCCTAATGCTCTATTTTCGTAATACATTTTCGGTTTATAAAGACCAACTCTGCTTAATAAAAAATAAAGACCCCCAGTTCAAATTTACAATAGGCCTTCCTTTTAGAAAAATAGCAAATAAATGATTAGCCCTCATGATTTATTAATGCTTCCTGGTCTCCTCCTACCAGACACAGATGACACCATGTTTCAATTAGATGTTCTATTATATCAATTAAGTCGATTAATTTTAATATCTCATTAAGCAACGTCCGGGCCTGCGAATACTTTTTGCTATACTATAACAATACGTTCCAACAGGATGCTTGATAAGTAGATTTAGATATTGTGGTTGTCGGTATCTGCAGAAACTACAAATGATCTCTACCCTCCACAGTTAACCGAGGGACGAAAGCGCAAGTTGGCGGGGAGTTCCAATATTCACTTTCAGAACATGGTGGTGGAACCTCTGGCAGAACCCAAAAATAAGAGAGAAGGATTCACCAGCAGGTAGACTTGATCTCCAAACGTTTTTAATAATGGATTCAATAAGACTTTGTATGACTTTGGTCCTGGTCATTTGCAGCTGTAATGAAACTGTCGGACGCACATGGATCAGAACAGCATGTTTCAGATACACGTTTCAGATGCACATGTTTCAGACACACGTTCCAGATGCACTTGTTTCAGATGCACATGTTTCAGATGCACAAGTTCCAGATGCACATGTTCAGATACACATGTTCCAAAGTTTTCCATTTTCCAAAGGGTTGTCCGAGGTCGGTAACCACTGACCTAGGCTACTGTTGTAATAAGGTGTTCTGATATCAAATGTTTGTTAATGTATAAACTAAATACATCTGTGTGTAAATCAAAAAACATTTAAAATAAATATGGCATGAATGTAATATTATATACAATACTAATAAAAACAGCCATGATTTGTATCAATAATATCAGACAATTCGAATTGGAATATCAGACAATAGAATAACATGGGATGATCATTATATTTTAAACTATATTTCACAGAGTTTTATAACGAGTTGCGATTTTAAAAGTGTCCACTGATTTAAATGCATTCCTAGTCCTGTATGTATCCACTATTTACAGTAGTCTTCCTGTCTGAAAGATGTTGGCCACAGTTTCCTTCCTGTCCTTGGGCAGGGAGGGAGGGGAGTGTGCTTGAGTAATGACAATCACTGCAGTATATTTCCTCTTGATCTAACATAAAAGCTCAATTCAGCAGAGGACAGTCCTTATCTGAAGCTGATTCTTGCTGTTGCCATTAGAAGTATCCATTCTAGAACATATGCCAACACCACAACACAAACAGCTATAGAAATATGCTTGATGACACGATGACAAAAACAACATTGTTTAATATTCAACCACTTCCCATTATTATGATAAAATAACTATTTTCCGAATTTACCGATGATCCATCCAACAATTAAACGAATCGACATCATGTTAAAGAAAACGATTTATTTAAAAGAAAAATTCATACATGAAACTCTGCGCATGACTAAAAGCCCCCTGTGTTAACATGTAGGCCTATATGTTTAACCAGGTAGGCCGATTGAGAACACATTCTCATTTGCAACGGCGACCTAAAGTGTGCAGGACAACATAGGCTACAGTTACATAATAAGTACACAGAACACACGACTGTAAATAGCATTAGGACACAACTAGGGAATACTGGGTCAACTTATACAGGAAGAGGTAGCCTGTATAGTTCCGTTGAGCAGCATTGATAAGGTAATCGTAAATATATTTTTCAAATATGCCATGACCCCAATGACGCTAATGACGCTAATGACGCTGACCTTAGAAAGCAACTTTCCCAAAGCTCAGAACTGATTACCAGCACGTCCTCCTGCAAGCTGTCTGGATATCGTTTGGAAGTATAGACTGGCATAAGAACAAAAATACAGCTGGGTTGAAATCATTTATTTTTTTAACCCGTACGCTCTTCCTTTATGTAGTGAAATTATTATACATGTTTCGTTCGTAAAAGAAAAGCGAAAGAGAAAGTGTCAGCAAGCAGCGTGAGAACGTGGATGGCGTCATTGAACGTCCTATTCACTTTTCATTTGTAGCGCAACAGCCGCGGACCTGCCGGAGCGCAGTGGAACCATGGTCTGGTCTCCTTTATACGAATCCCTGGAAAAGGATGTTATTTTATTAGAATCTTCAGAAGTTTGGATTGTATTTTAACTCCGAAGATGTGGTGGTCAAAGTTGGTGAGTATCGAGTAATTCAATTGCCACGCTCGATGATAGAATGGCCATTTCCGTATAAAAGCTTGTAACAAAATGTATATGTATAACGATATTCTCGTGGTTCAACTATCACTCTGGATTAATTTAAAAGAAAATGTGTATATTTTTGGGGGATTTGTTTGACCTGAAATGGAATGCCTTTGGCTACATGTGCAAGTCTGGAAAGTGAAAGTCCCTCCTCCGGTATTGATCCGGGGAGATTCACAACATAGTTTTCCCTTTCTAAACACCAAATATAAAAATCCTGAACAAAGCCAAGATGTTCAAATGTACTCAAGTGCAAGCAAGCTACCACAGACGAGATTTACAATGCATAGCTGGATATATGTGTTTTTTATACTTTGCAGCACGCAAAGTATAATTTGTTGTGACTGGATTCCAAAACACTATGGCACTTTGAGTAGAGAATATCTGTCTCTGCTGGACGGGATGGTAAGAAATCTGCACACTGTATTAATATTAGTGAATTAATGACAATAAAACAATGAAGCATATATGCCAAGTTTTAGTTTTCAATTGTTTCCCCTGGTAAAACGTGAGCTATGCAGTAATGTATCTGTGTGGAATATACAAATAAACTTTACTTCACGTCCGTTTTGATTGCATGGGAGATATTGTATGAAGTGTGACCTAACATATAATATTGATTTCGTTTCAGGGAGGAAATATTACAAAGGAGGATGTTCCTGTCTTTTTCCCAGAATCCCTGTATAGACGCATGGATGATGCTCAGGTAAAAACTACAATTTTGACTTAATACGTGAAGCAGCATTTTTTATTGGTTTAAAGGTGTCCATTCAATTTTGTAAAAATAATTTTGCATAATGTTGTCATTTTGACATGTGCTGTTGCTGATATTCTCCTCATGTATTCCTGTTTAGTATGAAGACCAAGTCATATTCCTGAATGAGACTATTCACGAAATCACAAAACTGTTTGATAAGAACATGGAGGCGGTTACATGGAACGAGAAGAAGCTGGATGATTTTTGCAACCTTCTCCATCGTCAATTTCGGAACCTCAGTTCCTGCGTAAGTAACATCAACAGAGCTCTAAACAATTGACGGTCAACTGTACTTTCTATGGATGTTAGGTCCTGGTATGCTATAGGTAGAACCCGGTTCTGGTAGTGCTGAGTAGAACCAGGTTGTGGTAGTGCTGAGTAGAACCAGGTTGTGGTAGTGCTGAGTAGAACCAGGTTCTGGTAGTGCTGTGTAGAACCAGGTTCTGGTAGTGCTGTGTAGAACCAGGTTGTGGTAGTGCTGAGTAGAACCATGTTCTGGTAGTGCTGTGTAGAACCAGGTTGTGGTAGTGCTGAGTAGAACCAGGTTCTGGTAGTGCTGTGTAGAACCAGGTTGTGGTAGTTCTAGCTAAAATCAAGTTTTGGTTGTGCTGGGTAGAACCAGGTTCTGGTTGTGCTGAGTAGAACCATGTTCTGGTAGTGCGAGGTAGAACCAGGTTGTGGTATAGTGCTGAGTAGAACCAGGTTCTGGTAGTGCTAGATAGAATCAGGTTATGGTAGTTCTAGCTAAAACCAAGTGTTGGTTGTGCTGGGTAGAACCAGGTTCTGGTTGTGCTGAGTAGAACCACGTTCTGGTAGTGCTAGGTAGAACCAGGTTCTGGTAGTACTAGCTGGAAACAAGTTTTGGTAGTGCTGAGTAGAACCACGTTCTTGTAGTGCTATAGGTAGAACCAGATTCTGGTAGTATTAGGTAGAACCTGGTTCTTCTGCTCCAACACTGATTCACAGTGACCCGTCAATTGAAAGAGGGGACCAAAAGGTTAACCAAAAGCCTGCTAACTCTGCTTATGAGAGTTATCACATGTGCAGTCGGTGACCCATGCCATCTTTCATTTCGTCCAACAGGTATCACCTATCAGGAAAGCTGACAGGAGACTGAAACGCCACTTCAGGAAATTGAATAGCAAAGTTCTGAAAAAAATGGTGAGTTTTGTGAGTTAATTCAGGGTTTATTGATGATAGTGATAGATGCAGAAAAAAGTTTGCCACTACTGTTTTTGTCTTTTCATTTGATGAATAACTCGGTCATCGCCACTGAAGTTTAGTTATTCCATCAATGTAACTCAGTTATGACAGGAAAACAGGTTAACATTATTAACAACATTCTGCTTAATACATTATGAGTGGATGTCAACGCTATCTAGCTAGAAGTAGCCATAGCTGCCTTGGCTGTGTAAAGTTGGTCTGCATTCTTGCTAGCATGGGGTCAATTTTATTGACCTTTCCATGCCAGTAAGCTAGCTTTACTGCTGGCTAGTGAAATATTCATGTGGCTAGTGGAAAAAGGCATTCACGGATATTATTTTGTAGTGGAAGTAACATCTCAAACAAAACACTAATGAAACAAAAAGAGTAGAGAATTTTGCACAGTGCTTTATGGCTTCCAGCTAAATGTTCAAATTTGGCAGGACTTTACCATGCTACATCGCTACGTATGATTTCAAGTTGCTATTTGATGACGAGGTAGTGTGTCATGATTGGGGCACAGTGGCATACTATTTACTACATAGTACATGCACACATACTACATACTACATGCACACATACTACTTACTACATGCGTACATACTACATACAACACTACATACTTTACCATCACCAATTTAAATGCAGCTTACAGATCTTTTTTTGTGAGAAAGTGTTTTGTGTTTTATGATTCAGTGTGACTTTAACAGCCACTTAGCCCACTTTGTTATCAGTTAGACACATTCCAGCATGCCTTTGTTGACAACACCTGGCATTCTCTCCTTAAATCCCCTGTCAGGCCAAAACAACTAATGCATTACATTTGTTTTACAACGCAGAAACAGACTAACATGGGTGTAAATAGAACAGCAGCAATACATTTAAATGACATTTCATAACATTATATGGACATGCAATAAAATTTAGAAGAGTTTCGTGGATTGCAAAAATGACATTGAATTGACATTTTTCAGTTTCTTCAGCATTTGCTCTCATGGATGGCCAAAAACACAGTTTAAAGCCTAGTTCTTGATAGTTGAGTGTTGTAATACTGTATTAAAAAGAAAAGATAACAATCCTAATATTTATGTTACTGTGCTTTCAGAACTACAGTGCACAAGCTTGGGAGCTCATCAGGAAAGAGACCAAATATCATCTGCAAAAATTGGACCTCCTTGTTGCAAAGATGCACTGATCATCTGGACTCATCTCAGAAACTTTATGTGTTACCTGTTTGTTAAGCAGGCCAATCGACAACGCAGAATACTGAAGATCTATTTATTTCATTAATTGTCTTATTATTTATGTATTTATTTATTTATTTAAAATTATTTATTTTTTGTATACATTTTTGTACCTGAGTTTCTTAAACACAATTGTCTGTATATTTGAAATCTGTGAAGAATAATATTGAAAATGTGAATAAAAAAGGGGTTATTTTTATGAATTAGGTTGAATGTCTTTTCTTTACTGATGACAATGGATTCATGAGTTAGTTACCGTCAGAACCGTCACAATGTTAAACTCTAAAAAATGTATTCATCATCAGTCGTGTAAAATCTGTAGTTTTTGTAGAGATTTCTTCATTCTGTTATATTAGCATTATTACGGCGTGTTTGTAATTAAATATAAGTGAGTTAAAACACAACACATTAATAAATCGATTATATTTTACGGAGAGAATTTTATAAAATACAAACTTATTTAGAATTAGTGCAATGCAATATCTTGAACAAATTGTAACTGGAGACCAGAGGAAGAAAAGGAAAATACAAAATGAAAAGCATTTGACAATGTCTGGACATTTATTTTGAAACAGCATGTGGTGGATTCCGTTTGGAAAGTGAAAGCTCCTCCTCCGGTAGGTTGGTCGTGGGGAATTCTTCAGTTTTCCCTTTCCTAACTCAAAATGAAAATCATTAAAAAAGCCAAGATACTCAAGTGGAATACTCAAGTGGAAAAAAAATTGTAAAGCAACATACTTTACATGCTTTACAATGCGAGAGAGAAACTGCTTATCTGTTTCTTATTATTTGCCGCACGGGCTCTGCGTGCTGTGTGTCGTTGCTGTAAATGGATCCGACGTAATGACGTCATCTTGAGTAGAGCTAGGTAGCGAATATATTTCTAGTATCTGCACACTGCGAACTTCATGTCTGATCCATCTTCTCCTGGGCGGCCAAATGTAATGTAAAAATACACGTTCCCCTTGAAACTATAGTATTTAATGGTTGTTGAACCACGAAAAAACACTGAATGAGCCTAAATTATGGCACAAGTGATGCGAATAACACATCTCAGAGAGCATGTGACATGTTAGGAGATGATGGACGTTAAATATTCTCCTCTCCTGGAATTGGCTCATCAGTATGCACACTGCGGTTGTGCTGGGTCACTTGGAAATATATATGTATATAAAAATATATTTTGTCCATTAAATTAACATTACATTGTTCAGAAATATATACACATTGTTAATGTTGTAGGCTACATGACTATAGCCTATAGTTGGAAATGGCGGATTTTCAATCTAGACGTATTTAAGCCCATTATCAGCAACCATATGTCCAGTGTTTCAATAAAACGTTGTGTTTGCTGATCCAAGTTTATCATTAAATCATTAGAAAACCGTTTGCTATTTTGTTAGGACAGCTGACAACCGACGTGCTCATTAAAGCAATGATTTACACTGGCCTTCTTTAGATAAGTATTTGGAGCATGAACAATTCTTGGTTCGATTACATGCTCAAAATGGCCAGAAACAGATAACTTTCTTCTTGAACTTGTCAGTTTGAGCATGTTCTGGGAAATGAGGTCTATTACGTGCAATAAATTGCCAAAAAACTGAAGATCTCCTACAAATGTGTACTCTTCCCTTAACAGAACAGGCGAGTGGGAGGCCCTGGTGCACATTTGAGCACCAGGACAAATACAATCTCCTATTTGGAAAATCAGACACCTAACAGGTCCCAAAGCATAATTAAATAGTATCTGCAAAAGACCAATCTCAACGTCACCAGTGAAGTGGTGACGTCAGGATAGTGGCCTTGTTGAACATTTTGGTCGCAAGAATAACACTCATAAGACGCAGACAAAATTATAAAGTGCTGGAGAAGTGATTGATACCATCTGTCAAGCATGATGGAGGCAATGTAATGGTCTGGGGGTGGGGGTGCTTTGGTGCTGTTAAAGTGCATGGGTGATTTAAACAGCATCAAACAGATCTTGAAGAAAATAGGCTGCCTGCCACTCAATGTTTCAATGTTGTGGAAGGTGTTGGTTGGAGCTAACTTTCTCCTCAAACAGGTTAATGACCCAAAACTCAGATCCAAATTAAGAAAATCTTATAACTTGTTATTTTCAATGCCGTCGTCAACTTTCACACACTGCTCTAGTCTTATTTGTAAAAACATTGTGCAAGTGCCTATATATGGGATTCGTACGCTAAACTGTCAATAGAGACGACAGAATCAAATTAATTAATTATAAAATGCACTTTACAGTAATGAGACAACCTTAAAAACTGTGCATTTACAAGAGAAACAATGTTGGGGACAGTGGGTGGAAGTTGATGACGTCAGTGAACGAGTTGACAGCGTGACGACCCCCAATTCACTTTTCATTTAAAGCGCAACCGGGTAGGATTTGCTGCAGCGGTGCGGGAGAGAATTTCGGTCTTCTGTTGATTGAAACCTAAATGTCGAATGTATCTAATTCTTCGGAAGTTTGTAATTCATATCAGTTGTGAAGAGGTTTTTCATCAAACTTCGTGTGAACACTTATTTCAACGCAACGTTCGATTAAAGCTTCGCTCGAATAGTTTATAGCCTGACCGCGAAACGCATCTATACACATGTACTCGTGGTTCATCTATCAGTCAATGATTATTTCAATTATTTATACCTACGGCATATTTTTCTAGGAATTTGATCACACAGAACAAGTATCAGGTATGATGTTTGTCAACAGGTGCTGATATGAAAGTGAAAGTGGCTACCTGTGGTAGGTGAATACGGATCTGGAATACACAGTACATTTTCCATTTTCTAACTCCACATACAAATCCTTTATAAAGCCAAGATGTACTCATACTTAAGTAGAAAACTAATTTCAAAGCAATCTACTACTTGCAAGCTTCACAATGCAGAGCTTGACTTATCTGTTTCTTATTCTCTGCTGCACGCAGAGCGCGTGTCATGGCTGTGAATGGATCCGACATCAGTTCGGCACCTTGAGTGGATTATATCTGACTCAGCTGGACGAGATGGTAAGAAATATTCAGAGTAAAACCTGCGCTTAGATGAACTGACAGGCTTCTCATATTGGAAACATTGTCAGTCTTCATTGTATGGAAGAAATTAAGATGATAAATAAATGGTGTATTAAAGACAGAATAACAAACAAAAAAGTAGGCCACATATATGTTTAGTATTCAATTGCAGATTTTTTTGTCTACAAAAAATGTGTGCTAAACTGAATTCAAAGAGGTTTGATATGCGTACACTGAAACTATCCTTCTGTTTTGATTGTATGCTAAATAACATTGACATGTAACTAAATTCTTTATTTTGATTACTTTCCAGGGTGGGAATATCACACAGCAGGAGGTCCCTGTCGTATTCCCAGAATTCCTTTATGAACGCACAAATGATACTCAGGTAAGAATTGCAATTTTGCCTTCTTATGTGATAAAACCTCCACGTGTCAACGAATAGTTCATTAATGCCATAATTCATGCAGAAACTGATTATAATATTATTTTTATGTTTACTTGTTTAGTATGTGGATCAAGTCCGATTTCTGAACGAGACAATCCACGAAATCACAGAACTGTTTGACGAGAATATGGACGCTGTCACCTGGGACAAGAAGAAGCTGGGCGACTTCCTCATCCTCCTTCATCGTCAGTTTACAAACCTCAAGTCCTGTGTAAGTGTAGTGCATTTGAATTGACTCTTTATTAAGCGGTTAAAAATTAATTCGTTTTAGATGTGAAAATCTGGGAAAAACAGATTGTAAATGACTTGACCTGGTATTAACCTATAGGTTCAACAATACAATTAAATTAATCAGATCTAACAAGCTAGGATTACTTAATTGGATAACTTTAACACCAAACAAAACAAGTCTTAGAACCTACAGTACCATAGCATTAAAAATGTGACCATTAATTGTCAGGACATCGAGTTTAAAACCTTGAATTGTTGTACCTCAGAGAGAATTTACAATATATGTATATTAAGTTTTTATTTCACTGTGTTCAACAGGTATTACCTGCCAGGCGTCCCGACAAAACACTAAAACACTATTTTAAGGAGTTGAAGAAAGTTCTGAGAAAAATGGTAAGCTTGGTTTCAGATGGCAGCGTGTTTAAATACAGACCGTTTAGCTCATCAGGGGCATATTTTAGTTGGTCCGTTTTGGATTCCATCAGACGGGTGAATATACGCATTGTGGCATTTAATGGCAAATCAAATGTTTAAATCCCTACAAAACTTGCCCTTAGCCACATGGCCTGTAAGTAAATTAGGTCGAGTTCAGAAAAAAATGACTGCTGATGGAGATTTTAAATTCACCGTGATAATTTTTAATGAAGGGCTAGGTGTAATCTGATCCTACAGCTGCCCTCAAGTGGTATACAGCTGCCCTCAAGGCCGTTCTTTTGTGTAAAACTTAATAGTTGTAATACTGTATTAGAAAAGATAACAATGCTAATGTTTATGTTACTGTGCTTTCAGAACTACAGTGCACAAGCTTGGGAGCTCATCAGGAAAGAGACCAAATATCATCTGCAAAAATTGGACCTCCTTGTTGCAAATATGCACTAATCATCTGGACTCATCTCAGAAACTTTATGTGTTACCTGTTTGTCAAGCAGGCCATCTGAACATCTATTTATTATATTTAAATGCATTATTATTTATTGAGTTATTTATTGTAAATTATTTATTTATATAAAGATTTTTGTACCTTTGTTTAACTTAATTGAATTTCCTGTGTACTTAAAAATGGGAAAATAAAATCTGATATTTACAAAAAATGTTGTACATTTTTTACTTAATCAACCACCAGAATGGATGCAGACTAAAAATTTTGTTCATCATCAGTCACGTAAAATCGGTAGTTTTTTTGGGTGTACACATAGACAATATTATAGCTCTTCCTGGAACTCAGCCATTCTACTCTTGCAAATTACCTCAGTCTGATTTGTAAATAAAGGGACAGCGGTGAACAATTTGCACCCAAACACCTTCAAAGAAAACGTCTATTATATTTATTTATTAAATATATTTAGCCATCTATTTTCAGCTTATTAATTCCATGTCATGTCATTTCAGAAATATAGGCTACATTGACACACATGATACAGGAGATGAATGTTAACGTATGTAAACGCATTCACTACCAACACATCATACAGATACAATAGGCAAACATGCAATTTACACACTCATAGATATACACAAATGCTACCTACATGCATACAGTTCCTCACAAACCCGTCTTTCGGACCAAAAAGCCATCCGAGTTCCCAGACCATTAACTCCACTAAGAACCACCCATAAAACATAATCCACCATTAAGCACAATGCTGCCACCCAGTGGCACGACAAAAGAATATATAGCCTACGTAGACAGCCGATATAGGGGCAAAATGTTCGCACAAGATGAGTATAGCCTATCAGTTGTTGTGATTTCATGAACTTTGCGAAACAAATACAAATCCACAAAAGTATAATAAAAAGGAGCAATTGTAATATTATTTATGACCTTTCGATATTCCACAAACAAGTCTATGTATGGCTTGTGGCAAGGGTTTAGGATTTTCTTTTCAATCAAATGTATTTTATAAAGCTCTTTTTACAACAAAGTTGTCACAAAATGCTTTAAAACACACCATAATGTGGATACAAGTTGATACACGGCGGCTAGGAAAAAAACCTGTTGGGTCAAATTTAGGAAGATTTAGGGTGACAGTTAGAGGAAGGGTTAGGGTAACATTTTATTTTGTGATTCTCTAGATTAACTGATGACTAAGTGCATTGTGTTAACTAACCATCATCCCAACCCTGGCCATTATCCAAACCATAGCTGTAACCCAGAGCCTTCTTTAAACCTCTTTTTATATCTAATCCGAACCATAACCATACCAAGCATTTCGACGTGTAGTTGTATAGGCCTATATGTTGTGTTGTGAATCTGAAGGCGAAATTGGGAGTCGCAAAATAACGTGTAACCAGGTTATACAACCGCGAGCAACGGAACGTTTGCTGTGAGATTGAGAATTATTATTTATAATTATCACCCTCCATTTAAAGTTATTTGCGTCCTGGGTCACCATTGTGAGGGACAGGAAGGCAGAGCTGGACACACGACTCTATAGGCGACACAGGTATTGTCAGGGCTCAAATCTCTTTATTTCTTCAGCTTCAATTATTAAAGATACAATGTATGCATAGGCCTACAGTCAGTGCTTTCGGAAATATTCTGATCTATTCACTTTCTTCACATTTTGTTGTGTTTTTCAATTAATTTATAGTTGATCACAATGGTGCATTTTTGCCCTCAATCTGCACACTTATTCTGTATACAATACACGTATTATCTGTATATTTTGTTCCGTGTCAGAAATGATCTATTTTATGACTTGTGCGCATTTTAGGGTCACGTTGGACCAAAAATGGAAGGCAGTCTATTGCCCTATTGCAGTTTATCCCTGCAGACGCAGACCCACATTTATGTCATATAATGGAAAGATAAAACGAAAGGCAATTTTATTTTCTATCAAATGTCATATGAACGAAAGTAATATGACGTGTATATAGGCCTTACATCACAGTGTAATTGTCATTATCTGTTTTGTTTTTTTTACACATTTGCGGTTTATTCTACTAGGTGGTGGTCTAAAACAGAAATAATATGTTTTAAAAGTAAGCAAATTAACCGTTTAAAAATAAAAAATATTAAATGTCTACCCTAGATGGGCAATGATATATCTTGGGAGACAAAGTTCCGTTTTCACTTTTCAAGTTGCAGCATGAACTAGAAACAGGGGTGGTAAGTAACGAAGTAAAAATACTTCGTTACTTTACTCAAGTACTTTTTTCGGGTATCTGTACTTTACTTGAGTATTTTTTATTTGCACCTACTTTTACTTTTACTCCACTACAATATTAAAGACAAAATGTACTTTTTACTCCGATACATTTCCCAATGCCCGCTCCAAGTATTATTACACTGGCTTTCCAAAACAATGAAAAACGTGTTTTTCTTAATTAAAAAACAATGCGCGAGGCCGTAGGGCTCCTTTAAAAAATAACAATGCGCGAGGCCGCGAGCTCTTTCCCAGCACACGCGCACATAGGCTAGCCTATGCTAGTTGTTGTCAGTCCGTCATTGTGAAGTAGAAGATGTCCGGCGTTGAAACAGGTGAACACGCAGCTCTCGCTGCCAGCTCGCCCAGCAATGAGATTCCCGACACCGACAGGGATCATCACCCATGGCCATATCTACGGGATATGTTCAAATTCATTGGTCTCAAGGGAGATTCGTATCTGTTGAGATGTCAACTTTGCCTGCCACGGGTGAATGACATTTCAGCCTTTCAAACTTCACCTTCAAATTTGAAAAAAAATATTGAGGTGAGTTGACGTTATTTTTGTTACTATTGTTTGCCGAGTGATTTGATTTCATATTGAAATGTGCCTTGTATACAGCTAGCCTAGCTAACAATAGTCGTGACATTCGTTTTACACCTGACTTCTTTAGAAAACAGCTGTCGAAGACATCATGAATTCGTATGCAGCCATAACTCCGGCCAAAATGCTATTCCCCAGTTCTTACTTTCAGACCAGTTTCCTTCTGACCGGTTACTGAAACTTGTCTAGATCTTATTCTAAATCATTTCAATGGAAAAATAACTTAGCCTATTTCTGTCTGATCAGGACAGTCAACTTTGAAATCCCGTTTGTTGAACACGTGAACAGATTAATGTGATTTGAGGAGTTAAATGTCATCAACGTGTAGCTACTTCTAAAAAAAATGTCAAAAATGATAAACAATCCACCGAGCATGGCAAACAGTGTGTTCACAGTTGTCCAATGTCAAGCTCATTCCACACATATGTTGCTTTTAGGTTTTATTTACAATTTCAAACGGGTGAAACTGCGGAGTTTACCCTGTGGAATTTACAAAATCAACTAAATAAGAATTGCATTAGAGAAAAGTCAAAGTAAATCCCCTAGACGGTGCAATAGCAAAAGCAATTTCGTGCTGTCAAACCTCAGCTTTCATTCACTGCCACCATACGTGTGGAACATGAATTAAGCTAAAAAAAAAAAACAAGACCACCAAACTAACAGGTGGTATTAACACATCTTACCGCTTCGAATATTAACCACAATTTACACTTATATAAAATGGGCAACTACAGCAACGTAGGCATCACATCGAATCGAGCCTCTGCTATTAACCGGTCGCTGATCATTTCTCTGAGGCTGTAATATCAAAAGTATACAACATGGCTGTATTTAAATGGCTCAGCATCTGTCTGACTCTATGGTGCCTGGACACATCCGAGTCCTGTAGGTGGACCACGTTCCGGTTGGGGATGCTGAACAAGCAATGCATAGATCATCTGTCCAATATGGTGAGTGATTCTACCCTCGCGCTATTTTGTGCGCACATGATGAACTGTCAATATCGTGACATGTGACAAATAATAATACTCTCTGTACCAGAATGTTTCATTAATAGTAACTAATATTCTATTTAATAAATTGTACTAAAGCTGTTCATTTCTTGGTTATGTTCATAACAGGGCCATTTCCCTGTCGCGTGTTTAGAAGATAAATTTGAAGGAATGTTCTCAACGGGTATTTACAATAACACACAGGTAGGATATGCACTCTCCATGGGGTCATACACGATTTGCAATGACAATATGGTCTCCTGAATTCTTCAAAATGGTGAACACTCAATGCATCAACCGTGTAACCTTTTTATTATCCATGCAGAGCGAGGACGTGGCTGCGGTTGCCTTAAAGACTTATGGATATGTGGAACAGTTATTTGACAGCAAGTTGACTCCCAGCACCTGGAACAATGAAACAGTGAACTTCTTTAAAAATTGTGTTTTTCGTCAAGTTCATAATTTAAAAGAATGTGTAAGTACAGTCCCAACACATACTTGATACAGTCGACCAAGTAGACCTATTCGACTTTTTAAGCCCTATTTAATCTCTCCATGCAGGTCGGAGGTGCGAAATTGCCTGGAGACCGAAGGTCGACAACTGCAGTGAACGCGTCTCTTAAGGCATATTTCGAAAAGCTGAACACCGTTTTAAAAGAGAAGGTATGCTAAAGTAGAACCCGCGTATAATTACATGTAATCTGATGGGTTAACCTGAGCCTGTATTGACACAAACATGTATACTGTGTCTGTCTCCAGGAACACAGCGCATGCGCTTGGGAAGTCGTGAGGAAGGCGCTGGAGCACAACCTGGGGCAGTTCAAGAACCTACTCTAGAAGATCCTCAACGCCAGGACTAATAAGTAGCATGTTGAAGAATCATCTGTATGCGCATACGACGTTGATCCGACGTTGAAAATATTTATTTTATTTATTTATTCATGTATTTATGACCTTGATTATTTATTTATAATAAATGTAATAAAACAATGGATAGACGTTTCGTATTGTTTCAATTGCTTAATTTATACGTGCACCAATTAATTAATGCATTCATATTATTAAGGGCCAATTGGTCGATTAAACAACAAAGTTCTTACTCCATCACTCTTTTGGTAAATTGGGAGGTTGCACACAAAAGAAGAAGAATTCAAACAATGTATATTTTCTTCACATTGTTAACATACAATTGTAATTAGTGGTAGACCATCGAATTAAATACAGGCTAAGCACTGAAACAGAGAAAAATATATACTGTATCCTCAGTGTAACTGTATATTTTCTATCTTAGCTGAGAATACAAAGACAAATCGAATACGGTGTGTGTGGTTTAGGACTAGTTAAATACACGGACGGACTGTGGGGTTTCCCCGTGAGGTTTAAAATCAGTGCCCTACATTAGATTCACAACAGGTGGTCTCTCTGTCATCATTGTGACCGCAATAGTAATACTTTTGCCACCAAACAGTTTGGATTCACTTCTAAAAACACATTTTTTAAGGCAACCCCCCTATACTTACTAGAAACCATGCCAAGACCGACCGCGTTCAGATTCAGGGGCGAGCCAACAGATGGAATGGGAATGCATGGTGCGCATGGCAACTGATGACGAGATGGTGTTCTTTCCGGCCGTGTATGGAAAACTGCATGGCACGTGGCGTGTGTGCGGCTGTTTTCGGCAAAACAAATTACACATTTATTAAAATGAGAGTTAAGAATTGATTGCCTGAATAAAATGAGTGTGTCTTCTTATCAGGTTGGTAAAGTAAGCATGTTCAAAACATACAATTTTTCTGCCACTCACATGGGTCCCTTATTTTTCAACCAATCATGCTTGTACAGCGCACTTTCATGTGAGCTCATTGCTCTATGCAAGTTCATGTGTTGGTTTTTAGAGGAAAACTGGTGGAAGAGATTCGGTTGGTGATGTTCATTGCTCATTGTCAAAAACGTCTGCAGGCACGCGAACTGGACTTTGGAGCAGCTGAAGAATGTCGCCTGGTCCATTGAGTTGGGTCTTCTTGTTTTTTTGTGTGCCATTTACATGAAGCTGGTTGTGGGAGTGTGATGCTTTGGGAGGTGTTGCTGTGAAACCCACGGGAATTCATGTGCACGTCAATATGACATGTGCCACCTAAACATCTTGGCAGACCTGGTGCAACCCTATTGCAATGCTATTCCCTGATGGCAATGGCCTCTTTCAGGAGGAAATGCCACACTGCACTCATTGTTTGGGAATGGTTAGTAAAACATGATTAAGAGTTCAAGATGTTGCCCTGGGCCCAAAATTCCCCCAATCTCAATCAGATGGAGCATCTGTTTGGCTGCGCTGGCCTAACACGTCTTATCCATGGCCTCATAATTTACAGGATTTGACGGATCTGCTGCTGATGTCTTTTTGCCAGACACCACAGGACACCTTAAGGGGTGTTGTGTCGGTGCCTCTGCCGGTCTGTATTGAGACCAACAGCATATTGGTCATAATGATTTGGTTCATCAGTGTAATTTCTGCCTCTCAGGGGCAGTTGTGTCAGTGTGGAGCATCGTATCCCATTATAAATGATTGTGTTATAATGCAAATAAACAAACAATATAACTTCCAATGTGCTTACATTTAATGGATGTCCATTAATTTGAACGTGTCTGAGTTTTCCAAAGCAATTTATAACATATTAACCAAAAACAGTGCAGGTTACCTAGCCCGTTGTATAGAGTGCAGAAATAAGAATATCTCTGCATAAATCAACTCCTAAAAAATATGTGAATGTAGAAATGAATGATCGTGTATAACATGAGAACATAAACGTTTTATTACTTGTCATCACAGTTTAACGAGTAAATATTTAACCAAATAACAATATGGTTCACCTCTGCTGTCGCGGAATTTCTTGAACATGTGTTTATGTGGAAATGATCAATCTCACCTTTCCTGTCAAATACAGCAGGTGGACAACATCAAAACCACACTTGGAAGTTTCAAGAGTTGTGGCAACTACTGCATCCGATTTGTGGTTATCTAGAAATGACATTCATATGCATTTGGATTCTGGACCCAGTTTCTATTTTAACACGGCGTTCAGCAATTAAACCCCGCTTTCAGCAAGGACCTTTCCCCAATCCGTTTACAAATCACAACCTACGAAATCAAACACGTAGAAACACATTCCTGAACGGATGCAGGGTGATTTTTTTTCTTCTTTTTTGCTTTCTGGGCTTTCTGTTTACTTAGCACTTTCAGTTTATTTCTGGTAGCACATAACCATAAGAATCAGGGAAGATCATTAAAAATAGTTTTATTCCCCAAGCAAGTAAAATGTTCTGACCCGTTTGCAACACCTATGACGGTATACGAACAAGTAAAGTTGAGGGGAGTTATCCAATCCGTGGCCTTATATGTCAATCAAGTGGGCATCAGGTCAATTGAAATCACGCAGTCGCTCGGATAGTGGTTGTAATTGTTGGGATATGGGGAAATGGCGACAGTTACATGATAAGTTATCACTACCATTGGATAAAATCAGAAAAACGACTCGAGTACCATATTAGGTATATTGGCTCCAAAAGACCCCTTTCAATTAGCATGGGCGTCCCGCAGTGAAATGGGAGAGACGTGCAAGTATTTTGGTTGTGTAGCACAGGATACACCGACACTACCCATATATTTAGGGGTTTCATTTAATTTGAACACCTTCAAAATAACACATTATTATCATCATCAATTTTGCTATTTAGGAGCTAGTATAACTTAAACAGGTAAAATAAATGGCTGCTTTGGTATCTGTAGCTTGAACAATGTAACCTTAACGTTATCAAAAATATTTTGTTGGGATAGTTAAAACATTTATAACAAGGTAGGTTTGGTGTCCCAATTTAGATATTTTGGGAAATTTTGTTGAATGGTTAAATTATGCTAATTATTTGTTTTCTCGAGTTTGAACCGTATAAAAGATGTTGTTACCGGGTAAATATATGCAAAATATTATAATCGTGGTTGACACGTGTGTAAATGAATTATGGGATATCGAAAGATGAAAAAATATGTAGGCACTATGCTAATTATGTAAATTAAAAGTTAAAACCAACATTCCGTATTTATGACACGCTTTATAAACAGCAACTGTCCACAAACAATGGGGTCTCATAAGTAACCAACTAGATTTCAAAGACAATTAGGACGAAAATATTAACACGAACATCGTGTAACATTTCTATTTAGGTATATTATACCGTTAGAGAATATAAGTGCCAGTACCAGATCGGTCGTATTGGTTATTATATCTGCAGGGACACAGCGGAAGAGTAAAAAGATGTTGGCCTAACAGTAACATCGCTAATCAATATTAATCAGCGTCGGAACTTGTTTGAGAGTGGGCAAAGTGTGTGTGTGCATCATTTAGTTCAGGGGGCACTCTTATTGTTACTCAATTTCAGTAGAAATAGAAAATATGCCAACGCGCCTTGCAGTTTCCAATCAGTGAAAGTTTCCCACAGAATCCTTTTTTAGACCAGCATATGTTGTGAACCCCCTTTCACTTTTTATACATCAAATCCCAATCATATAAATGTACTCGCAGATATGTTTCAGACCACAAACCACCACATTCCCAATCTGAATCATTCGGGCACTGCTGGCTGCGGGTAAGTGGCATATGATATCATCTGATCAATGGGAGGTTACAGCAAATAAATTCCTTTCTATTAACAGTGTGTGTTCCTCTGCAGATTATTGAACCACCTTAATGGCACTACCGACCTTCACCACTTGCTTGAGCGCCCTGCTTTGCTTTGGGCACCTCTGGGCCATGCCCACGCCATGCCACATTAAAGGGATCCACCTGCAAAACGCAGTACACCTATTGAGAGACATGGTAGGTATCACCCTAGTCTTCCGATATATTAACCAAATATTTTTATTATCGGAATAGCTCTAAATGAAATGCATTGTTATTTCTTAAGGGAGGTCTCTTTCCTCCGGAGTGCCTGGAGGATAAAGTATCCATTACATTTCCAGCCTCAGCTTTCGCCACCTCCGGCACCCCACAGGTAATTTAAAGCGCCGATACCACAGTGATATATACATATATAAAATCAAAGTACGATTTCTTAAGTTTTGTAATTAAAAAAAACATTTTTGTGCGCGGTTTTAGTTGTGCGGCGGCGCTGCCAAAGCGATTTATGAGACCTTGAAGAGCATCGACTGGTTGTTTGGAACGGAGGACCTGCCGACCAAGTGGGACCAGCAGAAATTGGATGACTTTCAGAACATTATCTACACTCAGATTAACCACAGCCAATGTGTACGGAGATTTCCTTACAGTTTAGAAAGTCTACTAATTTACGGATTCTGGTAAAGTGCAGATTTTATTAAATGTATCCGACTAACTCTTTTGTTCTTATTTTAAGATAATGAAAAGTGCTGAAACAAGTGATTATCCAGCCAGGGAGGTGGCACTGAAAACATACTTTGGGAAAATCCAAGCAGTCCAAAAAGAAAAGGTATTCGAATTTTTTTATAAGAAATAAACACTCATGTTAATTTTTGTATTAGGCCTATATCTAATGTTGGACAATTCTAGTAACGCACCTTGTCTAAACTCTTTTTTCCCCACCACAGAATTTCAGTTACTGCTCCTGGGAAATAGTTAGAAAAGAGGCGCTGGAGACCCTGACATTTATTCTAAAAAAGAACAGCCACTGCCTCCTGTGGCCGAAGAGAATATGACAACTGCTTGAACTACAGTGCTTGATTTTTAAAGCACACAATAGTTTAATGGGTTATGTAAACAAACACATGTTTTTTTAACTTATTTATTTATTAATTGCTGTTATTTATTTTTTCTATGTCAATTTCCAAATCATGTTTTTTTTATTAGTAAAAAGTTGAATAAAATCATTATTGAAAGTAATTTCGGTCTTTGCTGCTTATTCGCTTAATGCAAATTTGGTTTAAACATTTTAAGGACAACCGATTTTGTCTGTTTTTAACACAGTAGTTTATGGAATCTGTAAGAACACACTGAGGAGCAAAAACATTATGGCAGTTGGGACACTGGGCCGACCAGCGGCGGCACAGACTATATAAGACCCCTGAAGGTTTCCTGTGGTATCTGGCACCAAGACATTAATGAAGGTTTCCTGTGGTATCTGGCACCAAGGCATTAGTGAAGGTGTCCTGTGCTATCTGGCACCAAGGTATTAGTGAAGGTGTCCTGTGGTATCTGGCACCAAGGCATTAGTGAAGGTTTCCTGTGGTATCTGGCACCAAGACATTGGTGAAGGTTTCCTGTGGTATCTGGCACCAAGGTATTAGTGAAGGTTTCCTGTGGTATCTGGCACCAAGACATTAATGAAGGCGTCCTGTGGTATCTGGCACCAAGACATTAGCAACAGATCATGTATGTCCAGTAAGTGACTTTTTACAAATTATCAACCAATCATGCTTGTGGACACTGAGCATCACAAACAAAATTCTGATCAGCACCTCAACCTGATTAAACAACCCCCCGCACCTCCGCTGGAAGCCTCCACTGCTGCTGCAAGAGACAACGGCACTGAAAGAGAATCCATGTTCAGCCCATACTGATCTAGAGACTCAGGATCTCCAAGAACAAGTGAGGCAAGTGTGAGGCCCAACACAGTCTTGCCTTCGCTGAAGTGCTCAAATAAGCCACTGGCAGTTGATGCTGTCTCGGATGCACATTTTGCCATCTCCACTAGGCTGTCTAATTCCCACTCATACTGCCCGAACACAGCTCTAATTGCAGTATTCCACACAGTCCACCATCTTGGACGTAGGGGTTTCAGGGTGGACAGATGTGTCTCGTCGGTCATGGCAATTGATTCAAACTTTCCTGACTGGCCATAGAGGACACCTAACTGAGGGACCCGAGACAGAAAACCCCAGCTCAGTGGGGAGGCCGAGCAGCCAGCCTGGGTAACCAGATGCAGACAGCGTGCTCCATAACGCACACACAGGGCTAATGGCTGCTGCTGGTGGTACTGCATTTGAAAATTACCCCCAAGGATGAACCATACTTGTGAGGGTCCACAATACAGTTTCTGAAGTTTTGGCTGATTTCTATTGATTGCCGAGCAGCAACAGCAACTATTTGAATTGCCTGTAGCCGACTGAGTTCATTCCAGTTAACAACCAGGTGACGTTGGCTCATGTCTCCAATGGGGAGGTTGTGAATAAGCGCCAAAAAGAGCTCAGTTAGATTCTGATGATCCTGACGATTAATGTCTAATCGAGACAGGCTGATAAACAGGCCGCACCCTGTACCACTCACTCATTATGTAAACCCAATGGAGATACACAGGTCGAATAATAATGTGTATTGCATGACTCACATACTCAAGTTTGAACACTGAGCAATATGAAAGGATCCCAGTATAGTGAGTTATTACCAAAAGACACCTTCACAGTGGCAGAAACCAATAAACAATTTACAAGGCAAAATAGGTACACATCCCCCAAAAACATTTGGGCACTGGAGGCAAAGTTCTGTCTATTTCTAATACATTTGGACAGTATTTTCAGACCTATTCACAATTTCTTTTTTACTTTAAAATTGATTGAATTCCATGGCGTTTTACGAAAAAGTCCATCAACATCACGGCTTGGTTTTTGCTGATATGCAAATCATCTCATCTCATCTCAGATCTCAGATGAGATGAGAAATCAATTACAAGACCCTGTATAAACAGATGTGTGCCTTTCCAAAAAATGTCCAATCAATAGTTTATCACAGATCAACTCCAAGTTAAATATCCCAAAGGTGACCAGGATGGAATTTATAGAATAAATCATTTCAAGGGACATAAAAAAATAAAAGGCATCCGTAATTGTAATAATTCAGCAAAAATGTATTATCAAAAAATTTGCACAAAAAACCAGCAAGCTGAAACCAACATTAAACTCTGGCCTAAATACCAAGCATCTCAAACTGGTGACAACCAGGCACCACTCATCACCAGGCTACTGTGAAGTGTGTGGGTGGCAGCATAATGTTGTGGGGATGTTTTTCAGTGGGTGGCAGGAATTGACAGAATAGATAGGATTTAGAAAGATAAACAGGGCAAGTACAGGCAGATCATTGATGAAAACCTGCTCCAGTGAGCTCAAGTCCCCAAACATGGGTGAAGGTTCCCTTTCCAATAGCACATTGACCCTAAGAACACAGCCAAAACAATACAGAAGCGCAAGTGCACGATGCTGAAACACAATGACACACACTATGAAAGATAATTACCTTCTCACGCCATCTGACCTAGACTGTTGTTTTCTGTCCTAAGAAACAAAGATTTCTTCTGCTGGCTTGGATTGTCCATTTTCTATTTCGAATTATTTTAGACAAATGTCCTTGGCAAAACCCCTAAACAACACAAAATGTGGATAGGTCCCGAGGGGGTGAATACTTTTGACAGCCTCTGTGCTAAAACACAACACAGGCCTCCATACAGTTCTAAGAAATCCTAAACACAGAGAGACAGGGCATTCTCCCATAGAGCACCGCAATTGCGGAATTACCTGCCAATTCATGTCAGAAACGCAGACTCGGTCCCAATCTTTAATTCCTATCCGAAGAGTCACCTCTTCACTAGGCCCTATGACTGACTGTGGTCTGGCCCCGGGGTGTGAAGGTGAACACCAGTGCAATGATTTGACAAACCAACCAGGCTGTCTCTGCCTGCCACGCTCTCAACTGGGATACCCTCTCTGAAACACGGGGATTAGTCACTGTCTTACTCACGTTGCCCCATATCGACACTCTGAGGATGCATCGTGTCACGTCAGGCTTCTCGCCTCACTCATCGAAGCGAGTCACGGACACACATCTTTCTGTCTGGCCCTGTGTCCCTTAAGGCTGGAGTGCGGGAGGGAACTCTGTGTCGGCGTTACTTGTCCGTGACCCTCTGGTCGTCTGGGGCGGTGCTTATCATAGTGGGCGGGGTTAATGCCTTTCCGGGATTATCGCTGACCAAGGCCAGTGACTCCGGAGCCCCCCTGGCTCAGTCCTCAGTATTTACTCCACATATACGCAACATGTATAGGGTGAGTCTGTCCTGTCTGTTGTCAATTATTCAGTCAAATGAACCTGGGTGGATTGAATGCTGATTGGCTGTGACTAGAATAGAATATGGTCTCTCGGATGTCCTTGATTCGCTGCTTGTCATAGCCACCAATTAACGTGCAGGGGCTGATCTGTTAGTTCCAGCCCTAGTGGTTAGTGCCGCTCCAATTATATCGGAAGCTCTAAAGCACATTATTTACCTAACAGGAACCTGGGTAATAGACACAACACTTAATCCTGAAGAACAACTCAGGTACTCCTAAAGCTCTATTACTCCCACGCATGTAAGCTATACAACCAAGTAGCTTTAATTTTATGGACAATGATGAATTTTCACTTTTGTGACCAACTAGGTGCAACTCAATGTCCAGCACCACGAGGCTAGAACATAAAAAAGTGTTTTGAGGTAAAGTTCTAGCGTGGCTATAAAAATGTGAATTCCCAAACCACACATTATATAACATTATCTCAACTGTCTAACATCCCAGCTGTAAAGTATCTACGTGGCTTAGGTTTATAAATAACTCCCAGAAAGCTGTCAAGGCTCTTTACAGTCATAAATGCATTGTTTCGGCCATTCACATTTGTTACCTCCTTCAAAAAGAATTTAAGAAAATGTGTTATTTTTTAAATTTGGTTCCCTGTTCTTAATATATGGTTTTATGTGAAGGGCTGACAACATCTGGTTACAAATGGATATTCAGAAGACAGGCAAAAGCGTTGCTGGCATTGTAGAGTTGTGACCGAAACATCCAAACCCTCATGTGACCAGACATGGACCAGACTAGTATATCCACTGACTCAATTCAGATGTTTTACTTAAGAAAACGAAAAAAAAAGAAACCGAAAATGAGAGGAAAATTCCGTGTCATACGCTTTGATACGCTATTAATAGCACTCACTCCTTCATAGTCACACAGCAGAGCTAGCCAACTCTTAGAGCCTGCTGGCAGAATATGACTCCTTCTGCCTCAGCACAAATCAAACCTCTAAACTGACTTCTGAGACATTTCGACCACGGCCCAAAAACTGACGTTCATAAACCTTTAACAAATGTCAGAGAGCCTGTACCATGCAGTTGGGTTAAGATGTAAAACAAGATGACCAGATGTAAAACAAAAACTATTATCCGCTGAAATAAAGAGCTAATTGCCGGTGTTTCTGTGACACCTGAGCACCCATGAAATGTCCCCATGTAAATGTCACATGTTGACACTGACGTCCCACTCGACAGCCTCATCCTCTTCCTGGTCGCCAGGGGCAACGTGCGGGATGTTGTTCACCTGGCATGCAGACAAGAAGAAAGGATGTTAAATCATAATTTGATAAAGTGTTCATATTAACAAGGCGTTTAGGCTTAATTTAGTTGCCGAGAACTATTCCGCTCTCCCAGCGTCAAGCAGAACCCGGTGTCCCGTCATTGGAGAGGACAGACAAGATATTCGACTGGCTCATACGAGAGATGCCCTTTCACCGGGGGTTACCAGGCCGTGGGGATTTTATGGCACAGGTGAAACGCCAAGCCAACAGCAAGTGGCAGTAGTCCGGGCATGCCTCGATTAGGACATCATTGGCAAACTGTCCGTGGTTAAGTCTCTAAAAGCCCTGCACACTAGATTGTGAAACGTCGGCCTATTATATTACCCTGGGTTCACCAAACTCGGTAAACCTGTTGAGAATCATGGCGTTTAAAATCATTCGGTATGGTTTCAATCATGTATACAAACATTTAACTTGACCACATATGGAATATAGGAATACGTTCAGTCTTCCTGCAAAGCCTCCAGTACAGATTGGTCTTATAATTCATTACTGTCCAGCTGACAGGAAAACACCTTTCCCAGTTAATGATCAAATCCAGCCACTACTATGCGTCAGAAGAAGTCTGCTTGGATTAGACCCAAACAAACCTGGCATTTTACACAGCTTTAAAAAAAGATATGCGACCTTTATAGTTGAATACCTCAGAACTCCGTGATTATTGTTATGTGGGGGACAGATATTGTCTTTACAAAATTATGCAAATCCTTTGCTCTTTTACTCCGCCCATTAAATAAAGAGGTGAAATAAATACTAATGTGACACAGAGCAATTAAAGAAATTGTATGATGATCTAACGTGAAGAACAAATGCTATAAGCCAGAAGTCTGATACCTTTATGAGTCCTTCCAGATCCTCGTCTTGCAGGACGTCATCTCGCTCCACCCTGCATTCGACAATAACCTTCCCATTTCCTGGAAGAAACATTTGATTTACCAACATTTACATTTTTTAAATCCCTGCCTTTATACATGAAATACAAGGGGCTAATACACTTTGACACTTTCACTAATCCCATTTCCCCATGGTAAATCTAGCCGGCTAACGTGAAAGTATTAGATTTGCACGCGACACACGTGGCCATTAATCGTTCCCGTTAGAAATTGTGTTTCGGCCCCGTTAGGCAAAATGACTCACCCAAAACCAGCAGCAGCACCTTCTCAAAAGCGTTCACCACACCCTTGTCCCTGGCCCACCTCTGGAGCTTTCCCCTTTTTAGTAGGACAACGTCTGGACCTGAGGTCGTCAACAACAACAACGCTGTTTATTGACGAGGACGCTGACCATCATTAGTCAAGGACAAAACAAAATCCCCATCAATTGTAATTATTCTATATATTATTATTTTTTATTGTTTAAAAACAACATGTCAGTAGACAACGTGGCCCCATCGTGTCCAAACTCACCGGCGCCGTTCACCGTCTCCTCGGCCACACCCACGCCACGGCAGCTCAGGCCATGGCGTGGGAAAGTCAACTCCACGATACAGCCATACTTGAGCGTCGTCACCTGGGGGTCGCCGGGCGAGGTGGCGGCATCGTCACAGCTGGAGAAGTCCTTCAGCTGTACGGGGGCGAAAGGAAGACTTTTGGTCACAATACACACACGGAATGGTCAACATTCCCGACAGGTAATCATGTCCAGAGCGGAGACGGATGACGTGTTTAGAATATTCTCATTTTGGTTTAGCACAATGAAGACAGACACACACTGCTAATATATAGTCATAAAAACACTGCAATACAAGAAAATATATATTATTTTCTTTTTTCCTGGGATGATATTTCTCAATTATATATCATAAAAAAAATCTAGAGAATTGTATATATGGATACCCTAATAAACAGTCGGAATCAAAACCATTGGTTAAAACATTTGTCTTGGGGCAGAGAAGTATGTTTCAAAAATGCAATGTTGCCTTTTGAAAATATCAAACAATAATATATGCTTCTAACTTGCTGGTAGAAAAATTGGAGGAGCCAAAACATGTTCCCACCTGTCTTTCAATATTTCCCTTGAAATTGTTGCCAAGTGTCGGCTACAACCTGTATTTTTACAGGCCTTTCTGATTTCTAACTAATTCCACGTTGTTGATGTTGAAATATGAAGACACATAAAACTGTCCTAAAAACAACTATGATATGAATCATCTGCATTAAAGATGCGGTCAGGGACTTTTCTATTAGCAAAACCTTTAACCTCACCTTCAAGGCTGGATGTGTAATATGTGGTTTACATGTGCAGGACTAATGATCGGAAGCACTAACGTCTAAAGTTTGAAAGCAAGTGGTTTAGATCACATGGTTCACAAACCGCCACATAGATTACAGAAGTACACAATATTCTGGGACCCTTCGGAGCAACTTCGTCAATGACTCTCCACTAACCGAAAACAGATCGTCAGCCGTTTTGATGAAAGAAAACGGATCTGTTGCCTAAAAAGATGTGCAAAGCCAGTGCTCATACCAAGTGTTCATTATAGCGTGTGAGGTCTCAATGTAATCAAGACATACCATGCTTTTAATTCCTTATTAATTAGTTTTTTTTTTTGCTTCGTGAATTCTAAATGTGCTGCAAGGTGGATAGATCAAAAAGGGGGGAAAATACTGTGTCACACTTCCTGAGATGGAACCTCAAAACAGCTACTTGAGGCAGAAGCCAGTGGAAGTACCCTGAACTGTGTTTTGGCATTTCTGAAAGACCTCAACAAATGCTAGTCAGTTTCCACAAGACACCAGCCCTTTTGCATACACATATTAGGCTTTAATGTTTGCACCAATGAGAGGAGGGTATTAGAAACAGTAGTTTGGTTTTTGTGGTAACCTACCACATTGGCCCGGAACTAATGACGAGCGAACCGGGAAAGCCGGGTGTTAGCAGTATGCTAAAAAAAGGGAAGTGGCCCCACAGGCTTCAAGCAAACTGAAACTCCATGTTTCGATCACTTCAAGCGATATTTTCAGCGCTTTGAATTCATTCATTCACACTGGTCAGTCACAGCTTTTATCAGACCACACTTCACAAATAAAAGGTGACATGGTGAGCACAGCACTAACATGAAAGATAATAAACTTCGGGGTCAATATTTGTGCAAATCTGTTGAGTTTGTTTTTTTGCTTTTTTTAATTAAAACTATGATCAAAAAAACATTCAAATTTTCTGCAACAACACAGGAGAAATTCGGGTCAACTCCATAGCTCAAGGACAGATATTTGAATTTGCTGGCTCGGGATTGAATCAACAACCTTCCGGTTAATGGCCAGAAGTTCCGACCACTTGGCTACTCTACCGATCAAAACACATATCCCAGTGTCCTGACAACACCCCTGAGAGAGTGAAGGCCCAGCCAGACAATACTGGCAGCAACTGGCTATTGGGGTCAAGTGTCTTGAACAAGATTCCCCTGGCAGACATTTTGTATTTTGTAGTGAAACATTAAAAAAATAAACAGTTCTCAGTCATCAGCTGCTTACTCTGACTATATGGGTACACCATCCATTGAAGCCCAAATAGTGGTTAGCCAGCTCCTGACACTTGCTGTGGCTCAGTGGCTTGGCGTTGTGAAAGAAAGTAGGGTATTGCCCAGTGCTCAGCTTAACCTGGAAAACGAATAAAAAAGTCCTGGATGTCAATAACACACGGGTATGACGCTGGAACACCGTAGTGATAAATGTTGAGACCAAAAAGTGAGACTATTGGCAGATAAGACCTTATCCACTGGTAGGATATCGCCATCTACTGGTCTAGGGTCAAAATGTGTTATTAGTCAAGCTTAACTTTGTTGTCAAAGGGGAAAGGGAAAAACCCTTGGCTAAACACAAAATCAAAACAACTTACAGAAGACAAGACCGTACATGAACCTATGAAGCACAATAGCACAATTGGATTTGATCTTGGAATTTGGCCTATACCTTCAAAAATATTTAGACGTTACCTTCAAGGGAAAGCTCTGGAAAAAAGCTCTTCCATGGGTGGCTTTCTGTGCTTTAGATGCCTGGGCGGGAGAAAAGTACTTGACCAGGGCATAGAACCCCGGTTTGGCCACGGTTGCATTCGGACACACCTTCACCAGGTACAGAGCTCCAAATTTACAGAATATATTCCAGATGGATTCCTTTAGAACGACAGGATATCACATGTCATATACAGTCAGTGACAATCACTATAAATGATGGACAGGTGGCTTAATTTCCATATTAAACAGTGTCATCCAACAAAATGTATTTCCTCCATCCCTAACACCACAGCATTAAGCCATTTCCATAATATGTGCACAGATCTAGATGGAAAAGTAAAACTTCAAATGTACTGCTCAAATCTCCACATTAATGTATAGGACACTAATATGCTGGGTTTATTAATCTAGATTTCATAGTCTGCTCCAGTTGTTTAACACCAGTAAAGCACTAATACACCAAGTCATATAAATACATGAGCTTAACGGATAAAGGTGATTCTGCCGACGTAATTCAAAGCAGCCTACAAACCAATGATGTTAAAAGTAATAGAAAACTAGATGCATTAAATGTAAACACAGCATTAACTGACTTTATTGGACTACGGTATGTTAGGAAATCCCATCACAATAATTAATTCTAATGACTTACGTAAATAAATGCTTCAGAAAACGTGGGCTGTATATCCCACACAAACAGTGTTTTGTTGTTTTCTATGGGTACTCTGAACTCTATAATGTCCACATCCATTGAGATAATCAATACTAAATGAAAACACTATATAATAGTTTCAGCTTCCAGACTGAAGCCTGTATATCTCTGCTCCGTCAAGCGGTGTTATATTGATAGGGTTCCGGATTTACAGCCATCAAGACTTCTGGAAAGTGTGTATGCTATATGTAGCAATGTCAACGTCAAACTGCATCGTATATCCAACACGACGTTCACTTTCTCGCAACTTCCGCACTACACATGAGCACAATTATCCCGCGCGAATGCTAGCCAATCACACGACTCGTCGTCGCAGCAACACGACCAATCATATCGAATGCGGGGCGGGATTTACAGCCGTGTAACCAATGGGCGCGTTCGAAATGGTGATCTAGGCATGCGAGGTGGATAATTGCAAACTGGACGTGACTCGAATACATGACGTTTGCAACAGCCATGTAATCAGAAGTATGCAGGTTTAGACCGCAACTGGCTGGACGTTTGTCTATGCTGATGTATGTATGTATGTATGTATGTATGTATGTATGTATGTATGTATGTATGTATCTCAGCGGTTGCTCCTGCCGACAGCAAGTTCGGTCAAACGTTTAAAAAGGTATAAAGACAAGCATTATGTTGCTAACTGTCTACTGAGTATTCTAACGGCATGTGTATACAGGTGTGGGTTTATGAAGACTGAAGCATGCCGGGAAGTTTAAGAGACAGAAGTCGGTTTTTGAGATTTCAACAGACCAGACCCAAGCGTTTTAGGGGCATCAGTATTGGATGATTTTGCTCAGCCCTGTGTTTTTCACTGGGTATTGTGTGTATGTAAATATAATGTTATTCTGCTAGACAGTGTGTCGGGGAACTGCCGTTGTAATTCCAATTTCCGGCACTTGCCTTTACCGTACAATACTTTCTTTAACAATGTATTTTTCATGAAGTGCACAGACATTTTATTCAGAGAGAGAGTTACTAGTAGCCAAGCGATTGCAGAAGAACAACAGCTTTATTGAAAAATTAAGCAGTATTACAGTTTAAAACAAAAAGGTCATGAAATAAGAATAACTTCAGGAAATTACATGTTAATTAATCCGTGTACATACCGAAAGCTTCAAGCCTTCTCATGTAGAAGGGACTACAATTTATTTTGCCCAGTTTCGTTTTAGCTCGTTGTTAATCCCTTTTTAAATTAATGTATGCAGTGACGGCAGCACCAACTTGAATCAGATGTCTTAATTAAAACATTCAGAAAATGTTTATATTAACAAACTAATCTATAACTTCCACCAAACAATGACAGCTCAGAGAAAAAAAGTGAATATAAAAAGTGCTGTTGTTGAAGATTTCGGACAACACAACACCAAAACCTGACATACTCCCGGGGCCAAGTTGCCAGATTTAGATTGAGTCGACTCTACGTCGAAAAGCATTTCATGTTCACTGAAAATGGTTTTCACTGCAGGACGAGATGCAGTCTACATCTGCGAAACTGGCCCATGGGTGTTCGTTGCCCGACGACCTGTCCTACAAAGTGCAGTTGGACTCCAGTGACCTCCTGCATTTGGCGACCGTCAGGTAGGTCTCAACCTTAGGAAGAACAAAATGATGTTACGCCTGACATTCCTTATCAACTTTATACAATTCTCACAGGCAGGGTCTCGATCAATTAACACGTAGGTTTCAAAATCCGAGTGGGATTTTATAGAAAACGGGCTCAATTGGTTTCTGACCTTGTGCATGTCTTTTTTGAAGCAGGCCAGAAGCTCGTAGTTCCTTCTAATGTTGACGTTATCCCCCAGGCTCTGGTAGTAGTTCCCGTAGGGGGGCAGCTGCTGGGAGTCATTGTCATCCAGGCTTAGTATATCCTCCTGGTTGCCCTGTGGCTCAAGAGAATGAGTGAATGAGAGAGATGCATGCTGGGTGGATGTGTGAATGAGAGAGCTGAAGGTTGGAGGATCTCTGTGCGTTCTCTACCTGGATCAGCAGGTTGATGCCCACTTTGAGATCGCTGAGCTTCTCAGAGATCTGGTTGGGGTTTAAGCTGTTGGACATGGTGTGGGTGAGCGACTGGCTAGGGTACTCCCAAGATTCAATTAGGCGGAAGGAAATGTGGAGAAGCTTCAGGACCTGCGTGTAGGTGTGTGTGTGTGTGTGTGTAGACACAGAGATATCACAAATGATTACAATGCGTAGGTGAGTCTCGTTGTAGTGGTTGAAATAGTCTGTTAACCTAATTGAGCTTAGTGTTTCATTGGGGTTGAACTGTAAAAATGTTTGTACATTTCTTTGTAACTTTCCTTTATTAAAGCTAAGTGGTTTGTATTTAAAGTAAAAAGTAGCATGCAGCTGTCCATTTTTATCGAACACCTCACAATTCAACTGTTAATTCAGGAGGGCTAGGTCTGGAATAAATCTGTGGCGCGCGAAGCCCCAGAGGCCTCTGGGGGATGTCTGAGATCCCAAGACTTACCGAACTCTTCTGAGTCTCATGCTTGTCGATTGGGCTTACAATGGAGTCTGAGTTACAGAAGTCCAGGAGGAATATCTTGTTCAGCTGTCTGCGTTCATCCGGCAACAGAGTCCCTTCCTGTACAAAAAAAAGCAAAGGGAGAGCAGCGTTGTCACCACGGGAGATGTGCGTTGTGTGCATCGTGGTGAAAAAAACAAGACCTAAAAGTTGTCTTACAAAGTCGTTGAACATTTTCTGAGCCACGAGGTGGAGATGTTGAACCCGGTTGACGGCGATGTTGAAGAGCCGCTGATTCTCCATCGCTGCACCGTGACTCAGGTAGCCGACAACCAGTAAGACTGGCATGAGCAGAAACACTGCAGATGAGATGTGAGAGGAAGACAATTAGTGATTAAGTTTAGAGAAACAATTGGTTTGTTATAGTTTAATCCAGATGTAAGTGGTTCAATGTCTAAATATTAGTATGTGTGTGTATATATATATATATACACATAGTATTTGGTCCTATTTTTTTTCTAATATAAAAATAGGACCAAATGTTTCAATCACTGAACCAAACAAAGCAAAAGACAGGAAAAGCTGGCTTACCTTGTCCCATTTTAGTCTCGTAACTGGTGGAGAACGACTCGTTAAACTCGAAAGTGCGTCGGTCAATTGAGTGTGCGGTCGTTGGTTTGGGACATTGTTTTTATAGGAGGAAAACTCATGTTTTAATGCACCTGGAGCATTGGATACCTGTTACATGATATTGTCTCCCGTTCCCAGCTTTGATTGGACCGGTTTTCCGATGTGATCGTGAAACGTGAACATCAGTGTGATGCATCAAATGTTCTGGAAGCTCAGGAAGCAGTGACATGTCCTGAACGTGTTTGATGAGTTGTGGTTCATGACACATACAGTAAGCCTCTGTTGTGTTGGCTGTACCGAATGGACCTCATTTACACACAGTCGGTTGAGCTGTTGTGGTCATCAACACGTTCAGAACACATAACATGACCACGTTGACTACCACATTTTTATTTTGAGCTTTGACTCTGCTGTGGACACATTTCACACCACGGTTGGGCGGCTATGATCTCTAGGCGATTTTGTCAGTTGAATGGCTTGGCGCGGATTCCTAGTGGGAAGACATAATGCGGTCTTCAACTCTCCTAACCATGTTGAGGGTTGCTGCGAGCAGAGATTGTCAGAAATACAGTCAAACATATGTAACAAAAATGGACTGGGTGACTTCAAAAAGGAGGGTAATGCCGAATTCGAAAATGTGGAAAAAATATATCGGTTCTCTCAACGTTGATTAACAAACTGTTGCCCCTTTGGCAATGTTCCTCATTAACACTCGCTATATGGTCTAGCATTGCTGGTGGTTGACAACTCTACGCTACGAGAATTGAACCAGAACTCTGCTTCAGAGTTTCAAAACTCTGGATCAGAACTCCGGAACAGAACTCTGGATCAGAACCCTGGTTCCGTCATGCCGCCTCAACACAGGCTACAAGGTGGGCAGTGTCATTCGGACACTTACAAAGGTTAAGCGCTCAATAGTCATGAGGATAATGAGATCACTGTCCGTGCGTTTCAGCGCGGCTAAAAGGTGAGTCGACAGGTCTGGCGTCCACCGTGTCCATATTCAGTGCTTCAGGACATGGAGACGTGCCGGAAAGCTTGGCCCGGCGCTGTCCTAATCCTCTCCTGGCAAAAACAGAAACCGATCTGTTTAGGCGCGTCACTCTAAACCGGTGTCCAGCAGGGCAGTGATGACCATGTTAACTCAACGTGGATAAAGGAGTTTAATAATGCCTCTAGTTCCCGGTCAGCTGTCATGTTTGGTTGGAAATAAACCATGTACATATAGTATTGTTTAATTGTTCATAATGAACTGTACAAAACATCAGTGTGTGTGGTAGAAAGTGCCTCTGACCCCCTATCCCCTTATTCGACCATCAGTGTGGGGTCATTTAGCAAAATCCATTTAAAGAATGGTTCTCCTTTTCTTGGTAGTCATTGCCTCCGTTTGCTATGTTTCTCGGAGGGGTTTTTCCTTCGATTTGACTTGCAGTTCTGTCGTTGGCCTCTAGGTGGCACCAGACAACATGAATGGAAGGAACCGTCATGATATCTATTTCCTGATCAAATGAGACCTTCCGGAGAGAACACTCAAAAAAATGCATCTCTAGCACAATGTCCGGTTTCGATTGTTTTTGTCTTCACAGGCACCAGTATGACACCTATATCACCACTGATAAGGGGGTGATGAGGGAACTAAACTGCTACGTAACCGATATTAAAATTACATTTTAATTGATGGCTACTTTATTTAGCCGGGCGTAACTACTACTCGACGACTGAAATTTGTGCTGTTTTCCCCCGTCTGGCTTTGCGTGAAACTTTTGCAATATATGTAACTCTGGATCAGTGTGTCTGATTGATGACAATAGCTGGTTGGTTTTGGCCCGGTTGTGTGCAGGCCCGGTTGTGTGGAGGGGGGAGTGGACATGGGAGGAGGTGGACATGGGAGGAGGTGGACATGGGAGGAGGTGGACATGGGGAGGAGGTGGACATGGGGAGGAGGTGGACATGGGGAGGAGGTGGACATGGGGGAGGAGGTGGACATGGGGAGGAGGTGGACATGGGGAGGAGGTGGACATGGGGAGGAGGTGGACATGGGGAGGAGGTGGACATGGGGAGGAGGTGGACATGGGGAGGAGGTGGACATGGGGAGGAGGTGGACATGGGGAGGAGGTGGACATGGGGAGGAGGTGGACATGGGGAGGAGGTGGACATGGGGAGGAGGTGGACATGGGGAGGAGGTGGACATGGGGAGGAGGTGGACATGGGGAGGAGGTGGACATGGGGAGGAGGTGGACATGGGGAGGAGGTGGACATGGGGAGGAGGTGGACATGGGGAGGAGGTGGATGGGGAGGAGGTGGACATGGGGAGGAGGTGGACATGGGGAGGAGGTGGACATGGGGGAGGGTAGACAATAACGGTTGTCTATATGACATTCATTGGGGTTGTTGGAACCAGGACATGGGAGCAGCTGGGGTTAGATGCCCATCAACAGATTACAGTTATTCTGCCATCTGATCCGGTGTCACTGCAGGAAGGGTTTCATTTCAACCAGCTCGACCCGCTGCGATCCGAAGCTGCCGGAAATAGTCCGCACGGAGTTTATGAATAAGAGCAACAACGAGTGGTTGTGTCGTCAGGACACACATGTTGTATCAGTACACTCGGTTCTATTTGTGTGTGCGGCTGTAATCCACGTCGCCGCATTGTAACGGTCTACGACGGCACGTTGACAACGGTTGCCACGGTGCGCCTTTGACATACGCCCCTGCTGATTCAAGTGTGACAGTCGGGTCCCGAACAGGGTCAGGTCCTACAGCTGACGTGTTCACGTCTCACCCATGACGTGACGAAGTGACACCTGCGGTGAGAAGCACCTGGGCCCTGCACTGGCTGGTTGACCTCTGACCCCGATTGCCATTGGAGATCTAGGAGCGAGCCCCAGCTGGTACTTGAGAGGTCACACACCCTCTGACCCTCTCTTCTGATCCTCTGGAGTCTACTCCGGCCCAGTCCCTCCCAGCAACCACTCAACTGGCTTAACCCCCCTTGGCCTCTCACCATGTCCCCCGTCTTCTGCAGCCCCCCCGCCCCCCCCAGCCCGGAACTTGGATTCGCTCTGATGCGACTTCCCAGCAGCTGTTGGTTCTGAGGAGATCCCAGGTGTTGACAGCACCAGCCCTGATAGCGCTCTCTTGACCTCACTGCGTTCAACTCAGTCCACCATCCCGGTACACACACACACACACATACACACACACACAGACGCAACTATGTATACACACACACATTACATGTACACACACGCACAAAGCCGCAACCATGTATACACACACATTACATGTACACACACACACACACACACACAACCCAGATGCTATGCTAAATCAATTTGCTCGCCAATATCAGCATTTTAAACTTGGAATGCAGATTAGAATTGAACATTGGATTATTCAGCCACCTCATGCACAGAGACAGCACCTCTTTCAGCCACCTCATGTACAGAGACCGCACCTCCTTCAGCCACCTCATGTACAGAGACAGCACCTCCTTCAGCCATCTCATGCACAGAGACAGCACCTCCTTCAGCCATCTCATGCACAGAGACAGCACCTCCTTCAGCCACCTCATGTACAGAGACAGCACCTCCTTCAGCCACTTCATGCACAGAGGCAGCACCTCCTTCGGGCCAACTCGTGCACAGAGGCAGCACCCATTGCCAAACATCTTGATCCTGTTGGCCAGTGGGAGTGAATGGGTGTCACGCTATTCGTGGTCCCCCCATGGTCCTGTAAACGAGAGAGGGACAGGCGGAACACATGTCCCTCACTGTTTTAAGGTCGCTACCAACCCATGACCTTTGACTTGTGCAGTATGCCTGGAACTCAGGGAGGAAGCCAGACACACCTTCTGCCAAAGGCTCTCTGCCCCCCCCCACCCCCACCTTCCCTTAAAGCCGGACCTGGATGGAGAAGCAAGACAGGGTGTGTTTCAAATAGCCTAAACCCGATAGGTTCTTAACCTGATAGGTCCTGATTACTGCTGCATCTGGCAGAGAAGTCTGCGAAAAGAAAAATCCTAAAGGCTAGTGTCCGTCAATCAGAGTTTACCACAGTGCGTAACCCAGGGAACGATTATAGATTACCACAGGTCGTTATGTTGTGTAAGAGGGCGTAACCCAGGGAACAGGCCCACGGGAGGGGGGGGGGCTGGTGGGCATTTTATTTACATAAAGAGAAGGGTAACCCTTTTGTTGTTTCTGTCTCTTTCCTGAGCTGCTCTCCGTACCCCTCAAATACCAGGTGTGTGGGGTCGGGTCTGGCCCTGCTGGTAGCTGTCAGAATGTTCTGGAAGCTACCAGCTGTTTCTGTTGTGGTGTCTCTGATGTCTGGGTTGTGTATTAAGCAATACAGCCAGAAAAAAAGGTTCAGTAGATGAGGTTGGTCCAAATGTCTGAAGCCTCCAGAACATATCACTTATACAGCGTCACTTATTTTATATGTTAATATTTTAATGTCCTTATATTTGCAAATAAACCGGGTAGTCTGCATCGTGATTGGCTTACAGCCGTAGCATGTGACACCGTAGCGGCCGTTGTACTAAAGAGCGGGGCTCCTGGCTGTGGTGTGTTGTCCATTTACCTCACCCCTACATGTAAGCATGATTCAAGCTCCCGTCATGCGCGTTCAACTAGTGAAAACTTAACTCCATGACTTTGTGAGGAGTTGCGTTTCTCAAACATCATCCCTTAGTTTTTGGCACAAACAGGGGAGGATATGTTGTCATTGTTTGCTTCTACTGGGTCCTGATTTATAGGGGAGTAAGGACGATAAGCAGTGGGTTCATGCTGTGACTAGCGTGGATGTCCAGCAGATGGCACGAGTCTGTGTGTTTGTGAAGAATAAACCAATAAACATTATTCCATTGTACGTTTTGTAATAATGCGATGAAATAAAACTAGGCACACAGAAACATTTAACTGTTTATTTCAGATTACGTTGGTGTGAAGCACATAATTTTCATTTTTATTTTCCTCTATAGATTGTGTGAATTAAAAGCACTTTATCATGAAGAATAGTACAAGGATGGTCAGGCCGAATCCCTTTGATTTAGCATTGAACATTTAGTAAACACTGATGTTTCATAGCAACCATTTGAACATGACATGTGAGGTACATAGCCTCGACGAGGCCCACTCCTGTCTTTCATTCAGTCCGCTCCCCTACAGAGGGAGTTCCATGTCCTGAGACAAACAACTGTTAGTAGGAAAACACAAGATTGTGACGTTAAAACCGAAGCAATGCAAAGGCACGCTCGGAGACAGGTACACTACAACAGGTACACTAACATGTTTCAAGAAAAACTATTCAGACGAAATAGACACAGATCATTTTATGTAGATGTATGTAGTAAATCACAATATATTGTAATTGGCATAATAAGTCATTAGAATATGAGTATATTAAAATGGTTCAGAGGATAATTCTCCCTTAATATGCATATAGAGATATTTTGGTCAATATGCAATTGAGTCACGCTTTTGCCAAACTTAAATCACAGTTTTTCGACAATTGAACTATTCAATTTATCCATTGATTCTCCCGGGACTCAGTTCTGTTTGCTAATTACTTGACATATTGTTTTTAGGCATTAGAACGCAACCCAAGCAATAGAACGCTACCCAGGCATTGGAACAGTATACAGGCAACAGAACGGTACTCAGGCACTAGAAAAGCCACATAATGTAGCATCCCTGAAGTGGGCGGTGCTTGTGACGGGGAGGCGTTAACCCTCGCTTATTGGTCCATATGACGCTGTGTGAGAGGAGTGTTCACTTTCAAAGCTATGCAGTGTACTGGATTATGCATATCAAAGTGCGTTGTCATACTGGTATGGTGAGATGTGTATTACTGTGAAACAGTTGGCGTCACACAGATAAACAGCCTTCATTGTCCTTAGCAAATATTGGTCCCATAGTGCTTCCCTATTGAATAGACCGGGTGAAGGCTTTGGTGTTAAGATTGTTTGGTGAATTTCAATAACTGACGCGTCCGTTTGAAGAGACTTCGTTAACTCAGGCAGCGTGGCAAGTGTTAGTTAGCAGCGTTACGTAGTTATTTTAAATGCGACTAAGCTTGGAACCTTTGTTAAACATGCATTTGTAAAAGCTAGGTCCCATCTTTAGTTTAGTATTGGTATAGCAAAAAATGTAAAAGGTTAGTTCGTATGAATGCTACTGTAAGTGCTTCGATGCCATTAAACAATCGCACATATATGTTATCTAAATATATCGAACCAAACTCCAGACATCAAAAGATTGCATAGAAAAAAGCTATTTAGCTAGTTAACTCAGAAGATTATTTAGAGAGGTCTGGCGTTCATACATGTTTGGGTGAAAGTGTCAGATTCCATAAAGGGAAAATAAAGTTTGAGATTGACAGGTTGTCAACAACAAGGCATAAAAATACCGAAAAGGTAAATGGGTGTTCCACTTCAGGTGGCGACTGTCCCGTTCATTGCAGTATGGCTAAAATCTATACTCATGACTTCTATGTTCTAATATTTTAGATAGACCATCTTTGTATATCTTAAGTTGATCTATATCGATATAACGCATGGGTTCTGCTAACACAGTTTTGCTCGGCCGGAATACATGCCCCCAAACTTTCACCTCAGGGTGGCCGTTCGTTTCGCCAACTATGGCAGGACACTTCCAATGAACCAAACCTGGCTATCATAACTAACGTCAATTAAAAGGGTTTGCAACATGCACATTTTTTCCCATGTGACCTACATTACAGCCCTTTGTTGCACGAGTCAAAGATCGGAGTTCTTCAGCAGTGAAGTTCGGGTTGTGTCAGGGATGGCGGAATGGTTGCAGGGCAAGGTGATCTCTGTAAATACCTGCGATACGCTCTCTGGATAACGGCAGCTGCTACCTTCTCCTGTTTTCGCCTCAGGGTGGTTGTGATTGGCTCGTATGACACTTTAGAGGGGTTGTTGGCCATGAACTTCTCCTCCATGCTTTGTTTCATGCTGTCCATCTCCCCCGACTCTCCCAGCGCTTCGGTGGTCAAGGCCAGAAGGATGTCCAGACAGTGGATCTTATCCCCAGCAACCAGAGGGAGGTCCATGTAGATCAGCTTGATGGTGTTTGGTTTGGGAATCCTGAGTGGGTCTTTAAGCGTGTCACAGAACTCTGACAAAATGTCGTAGGAGATGAACTGTGACGCATCGGGGTCGAACTTCTCCCAGGTCTCGTAGAACATCTCAAAGTCGTCCTCACACAGCGGGTCGCTGCTCTCCTCCGTAGCCACGTTGAAGTTCTCCAGGATTTCAAGTATTACAGCTATGGACATGTTGACCAGAAGCAGAAAACAGAAGGCCATGTAGCCGCACAGAAACAATATGCCAAATAGAGGAGTGCCACAGTTGCCTACAGCATTTGTGCCGGGATGTTCCTGATATGGGTCACAGTCTGGAGGAGTATTTAGCATCGGTAAGAGAAAACTATCCCAGCCGGCTGTTGTTAAGATCGTGAACAGACACATGAAACTGTTGCCGAACGTTTCAAAATTGAAGATTTCGTCGATCCCGGCGCCGTGCTTGAGGTACGGAAAGTAAAACATTCCCAAAATAGAGTAGAAATACATGACGACGAAGAGCACCATTCCGATGTTGAATAGAGCTGGAAGCGACCGCCTCAGGGCAAATAGAAGAGAACAGATACGCTTACTACCCTTGATCAGTCTCAGAACGAGAAGAGTCCTGACAATTCTAATTATTCGAAATAGAGTTGGTGATGTGAAATACATCTTTATGACCTCTGCCAGAAACGTACCTGGAATAGAGAGAAATCGGTTTAATCTTTGACAACGTATGTTGCATTTCAGCAAAACAAATGATGTAGCTACACGATAAGGACACAATCATTTGTTCGTACACACCAACGACATAGAGAACGGTGATGACGAAATCTGCAGTGTTCAGTCCATCGGTAAAATAGTATCGCCGTAGTGCGGTCAGCTTGAGAGCGCACTCTATGACGTAGAGGACGACGAACACCAGGTTGATCAGATAGAGGATCTCTTCCTTCTCCATGCTCTGGTCATCCGTCTCCACCATTAACATCACCATGTTTAGGGAGATGAGGACCATGATGAAGATGTCGAAGGACGGTCGGGAGATCACGTCGAAAATGAGGCCCGCGATTTTGTTCTGCAACCGCCGTGCAACGGAAACCAAGAAAATTGTTTTAGGTCAATGACACGCACGTGGATGTCAAATGTGCTGTATGCGAAGACTTCAAAGTGAAATTAATTACATCAGCATTCGTCCCAATGTGCGTCTCCAGATATTCAAGCCAAAACCTTAAAATGTAAACAGCAACATATAGCCATACTGGGACAACTCAATGAGACTGTATACTGGGCCTATGAAGAAAGATGCTGTGTTGTTACACTGTAACTTGACACATTTAAAGCCCACAACAGACAGTCTTCTTACTCCAAAGCCAAGAAACACAGCACTTGCAATGTATTGGCTACAAAAACCTTGAGCTGAGTATTTGTTGCATAAGACTATTTGCAGAGGGTCAGTTTACCAGCATGGTTCGGCCCTAACGTTGGCTGAACGTTGCGAGTTACTACAAGGGAAATAACTTGCCAAAGTCTCCTCGGGCACATTGTAACATTGTCCCTGTCAAATGCCCCAAAGCCTGCTGGGAGGGCCAAACGTGAGGAGGAAGAGTAGCAACAAATATTAGGTGCAAAAAAACTGAAGAGCAGGATTTTTTTTAAATTGAAGGGATACTTAGAGCTCTTTGAGATTGCGTCTGATAGTTTGCATTTCTGTTTGTCAGTACGGAAGTAATTCCTGCAGGAGAGCCTAATGTGAAATGCATAAATCCACAAAGTGGAGCCAACCTACTTTCGAAATAAAGCGCGATGAACTACGTTGAGTGGTTTTAAAACCGAGGTAGAAGCACTCTGTCTTATGGCAATATAAATAGTATTGTCCTAAACACAACCAACCAACAATTTGCCGTCTGCTTGCTTATGTTGCGAGTGAGAATTAAATTGAACAGAGCCTTGAGATCAATTTTCTCTTCAAACACATTTGCATTCAGGGGAGTTTCCAAAAGCTTATATATACAGTAAACACGGTACCGAGTTCACCACAGCCTCATTACTGAAGACAGGCAGGTTGTTAGCCCATGTGATTCACTACTCATGTCATTGTTAGCTCATGTGATTCACTACTCATGTCATTGTTAGCTCATGTGATTCACTACTCATGTCATTGTTAGCTCATGTGATTCACCACTCATGTCATTGTTAGCTCATGTGATTCACTACTCATGTCATTGTTAGCTCATGTGATTCACTACTCATGTCATTGTTAGCTCATGTGATTCACTACTCATGTCATTGTTAGCTCATGTGATTCACCACTCATGTCATTGTTTGCTCATGTGATTCACTACCCATGTCATTGTTAGCTCATGTGATTCACTACTCATGTCATTGTTAGCTCATGTGATTCACCACTCATGTCATTGTTAGCTCATGTGATTCACCACTCATGTCATTGTTAGCTCATGTGATTCACTACTCATGTCATTGTTAGCTCATGTGATTCACCACTCATGTCATTGAATCATAGTCTTGTTTGCTTACCGCAGGTCTAGGAACAGGTTTCTTTTTGGATCTCAGCTTCTTCACAGCATTTTTATTCTGTTCCTCTGTCATAAATATATTCCTACCTCCTAAGTAGGGAGACATACAGTTATTTTGGAGAGCCTGTCATTGAAATTGAAACGTGTACATCGTATGTGTTTGTAAAACATAAACCCTACATGTATAGAATTGTTGATGATGTACAGTTGGCATGCATGTGAAGTGTCACTAGACTGTAGGCAGGATACTTATCTTCTTTTTCTGTTGGTTAAAGTTGTCAAAAATCACACCAATGAAGAGATTTAGGGTGAAGAAGGAACCAAAGATGATGAATATGACAAAGTAGATGTACATGTAAAGATTGTCCTCATATATCGGCTGATCTTCCACCTTGTTGGAACAGAAAGAGATGTTTGTTGGTCATACTCATTAGAAAATTGGTATTAAATTACAAATGAACTATTTTCGTAGGTAGTGAAAACATGTTTCGTACATAACGTGAATCCACAGCGTGATACATAATGTCCATCCATCCTTTAAATGTTACCTGGAAACGAGAACGGGGAAGATTGTCAGGTGCAACAGGGTTTATCTACGTGTCAGACCGGATAACAGCAGTATTTCTTATTTTACACAGTAAAGTACAGACACCATTCAAACCCTGAAACGTCCTTATTATATTGCCATATAAGGTAAACATTAAATTATCACAATATTTGTTGTTTCATTTTGATAAATCTCATACACAGAGCCACACTAGCATTTCTTTTATAAGCCTATATGGCTATAAGCCTTTATATGGCCTTACAGAAGAACACGAATTCACACTCACTATTTGCAGGAGGGACAGGTAGCCATTGGCCGTGTTGTCAAAGTTGACCTGGGCGTTCATCCAGCGAACACTGTCATTCTGGAATAATAGATCTGAGCATTCGGTCCTGTTGTTTACAATGTCAGCAGGTAACATCTTCCCAGAGGTGGCGTTGAAGCAGTAATGGAACCTTCCGCCAAACATGTTGACTCCCATGATGTTGAAGATGAGCCAGCAGACGAGGCAAACCAGGAGCACGCTGAAGAGTGAGGTGAAGGAACCTCCCAGAACGTTCAATATAACCTTCGGAAAAGAAAATCACGTGTCAAAATTCGAGAGAACCGAGTAATAATCTGTAGAACAAAAACTAACATCCATGTTGAAGCTGTTTCAAGGTTCATATAGACCACAGGCTTGATCAACGTGTGACGACCCACTTACCTTCATTCCCTTAAATCTGGACAATATTCTGAGGGAAATCAAAGCCCTGAATCCTCCAAATAAAGGAAAGCCCACAGCCTCCCCCAGTAAGTTGATCAAGGACACCTAGAAGATGTGAAACATGAACAACGACACAATAATCGTATCTTTCTGGAATATACCGAAGCAATTGTTATCCAGACCGATTAATGATTAAATATTGCACGTCCACTTTTATTAAGTAAAATAATGACACTTATTATGACAAGCGGGTGCACAACTACAGAGGACTTGTTTGGACTTACATCCAGGATGAGGAAGTCAAGCCAGCACCATGCATTGGTAAAGTAGGCCTTGAACCCATAAGCCGCCCACTTCAATAGCATCTCGATAACGAACACAAAGGTGAAGACTTGATCAGCATATTCCAGGGTGACTTTCAAGGTCGTCCGTTGTGGTAAGTGAACGTCTTCAAAAGCCTGGAAGGATGTGAGTGTAAATATTATGCACGGTTGTTTGTAAGCACGTCAGTGTTTTACAGTAGGACTTTCAACTGTTCACAAGGGAGTGCCCACTGTCTCACCAGAGCTCCGCTACTCATCAGAACAATGAAAACGAGGAAGGTCTTGAAGTAGCCGTGCTCCACGATGAGAAGACACGTTCTCCGGAAGTTGCCCCAGCACGTTCCTGTTTGTGCGGTGATGTTTAGGTTATAGCGTGGCCATCGAAAGCAGTCCACCGGTGATTTGGGGACAGACAACAGAGAAGCAAAATTAGAGAGTGAAACATGCCAGAACCATTTAGCCAAGTAAGGCATTTCAGAATGACAAACAATCCAGTTGATGAAAGCTAGTAAATACATGTTCAATTGAAGTGTATTGTACAATTGGAACTATACTGCTTGGAAGGTTCACATATTCAAGATAGTTTTCAGCATTCAAACAAGTTTTGTTGATTTCATAATCATCCTAATGATTTGATAGATTTCAAATTATATAGCCACAGAGAGGGTGTAATTATTATTCAGAAGGTATAATTCATTTTTTGTTTAACCTTTATTTAACCCGGTAGTGCGATTGAGAACACATTCTAATTTGCAAAGATAAAGTGAAAAACATGCAAGACAACGTGCATTTACACAATAAATACACAGAGTGCAAGACTGCAAAAAGCAGTGGGATTATACATGTCAATACAGGATCATGTGGAGATTCAATATGTAGATAATACAGAATGAGATAAGTAGTCAGTCAGTTGAGCAGAATTCATATGGCAATAACTATACGAAATATAAAGGAGAGTCTAAATACACAAAACTAATGTGCACAAATTATATGACCGTGACTTTAGGAGGAAGAGCATTTATGCATGCTTGAGCAAATGGAATAATCAAATAATGTAAACATGTATGACAGGATCAAAGGTAAAAAAAAAGAGTGTGCATGAAAACCAGACGATGGTTAGCACGTACAGTGGTCGGACAAACGAGTAGTTTGAAGGCGACGGGTGAGACAAAGGTTTGGAGTTTTATTTTCGACTTGTGAATGAGTTGGTACCAATAAGTAAAACGGAGAGTGTTTAACGACGGCCAGCCGACTAATGCGTCCAGGTTTGCAGTAGCGGCTGTGGTACGGGGCATTGCTAACAAAACAGAGAACACATTCTGGTGGTGTACTAAATGACTTCCACCCCTATGTAGAAGGAGGTTGCTCTTACGTTTTGTCCGGCAGTTCTCAGCGCTGGTGGGGTCTACCTGTTCCTTCTGCTTTTCCACTGTGACGCAGGCCGAGGAGCCATTGTTCTCCGCTAACGGCTTTAACTGTAGTAGGAGAGACATCTACATTTGCAAATCAGGCTTTAAACCATTTGCATCAGTAAGTTGTAAGATGTACCTGACAGAAGTCATGTTTTAAAAGAGGTTGTTGGAGAATCTATGGTACACGATTATCCACATCTGCACCTGATGCTAGCTTAAAGGACTAAAATAAACCAGACATCCGTGTCTTCACAAACAAGCGGTGAGTGATTTCATTAAAAGACGGGTGACTTGGTCTGGAAGAATGTTTGGTTATTATTAGTGTTTTCAATTTAATTGAACTCACTTTGGTTCGCTTTGTGTCTTTATTTTGGTCGGGGGGATTGAAGCTGCTGGAAACACGCATTGTTGTCATGTAATATTTGCAGTGTCTCAAAAGTATTCACCCCCATGTACCTTTTTAGATTTCATTGTGCGACAGCGTGAAATCGAAGAGGATTTCAGAATTAATTCACAGCCATTCCCACTAACCAACAAAAAATGACGTCATTAATGTCAGAGAGAAAAGTGTAACGTTGCGTAATAGTTTGCCCTTCACTCAGCTCCATCTCTAACACCCAGCGAATCAGGAGCAGCCATTGTGGCATGTGACAACACTCGGCGAATCACAATAACGGCAGTCCAATCAAACCACTGCCTCAGTCGATTTTATGTTGTCTCTGTTTCCTAGGCTGTAAATGATATGTATGTCATTATCTAGGTGATGGAGGGCAGACAAATGTTCTCAGCATGTCAGCAGCAGTAGTAATGTGTTTGATATTCACAGATAATAGTGTACAATCTAGGTTAATATTACAGTAACGCATTAGTACCTCAATAGGACCTTTAGCGCACTTTTCTGAGCTGGCTTCGACATCCTCATTATCCGAATCCATTCTGGCTATGGGCACATCGTCTGCCCAAGTGTCCATCCTTTTCAGCTCCACGGTGGTTGGCGGGTTAACGGGGTCGGGGTTGTTCTTCTGGAGGGCGTCCATGTTCCCGTTAGTTCCACCCGCTGCGGCAGAGTCATTTGACCGCCACCCCAGAACGGCCCGAAGTCGGTTAAAGCCTTTGGTGATCCTGCCGATAGCAATCTGCAGGTTGTTCATCTCCCGGCCCTCCTTCAGATCCACCTGGCTGTTCGATCTCAGCAGCAGGGCAACGAAGAAATTGACAAGCTGTGGACAGATGGGAGTAGCAACATTTAATCAGTCAGTAGTGGTACTTTTTTCGTGTAACATTTTGTTGCCAGACGCTTCCATTGATAGACACCGTTGGTCCGACCGCCATCGTGTCACGTGATCCGACCACAGAGTTATCAACCAATCGGTGTTGGATGTGTGTGATATAAAACATCGTTGGGAGACTTAAAGACGGCCACTCCGCCGTGTCGTTACGGTAACAGCTTCCGTTAAACTCTCTGGGTTTTAGGTATAACGCTTATTGTGTGTCCCTGGGTTTCAGGTATAAAGCTTATTGTGTGTCCCTGGGTTTCAGGTATAAAGCTTATTGTGTGTCTCTGGGTTTTAGGTATAAAGCTTATTGTGTGTCTCTGGGTTTCAGGTATAAAGCTTATTGTGTGTCCCTGGGTTTTAGGTATAAAGCTTATTGTGTGTCCCTGGGTTTCAGGTATAAAGCTTATTGTGTGTCTCTGGGTTTCAGGTATAAAGCTTATTGTGTGTCTCTGGGTTTCAGGTATAAAGCTTATTGTGTGTCTCTGGGTTTTAGGTATAAAGCTTATTGTGTGTCTCTGGGTTTTAGGTATAAAGCTTATTGTGTGTCTCTGGGTTTCAGGTATAAAGCTTATTGTGTGTCTCTGGGTTTCAGGTATAAAGCTTATTGTGTGTCTCTGGGTTTTAGGTATAAAGCTTATTGTGTGTCCCTGGGTTTCAGGTATAAAGCTTATTGTGTGTCTCTGGGTTTCAGGTATAAAGCTTATTGTGTGTCTCTGGGTTTTAGGTATAAAGCTTATTGTGTGTCTCTGGGTTTCAGGTATAAAGCTTATTGTGTGTCCCTGGGTTTCAGGTATAAAGCTTATTGTATGTCCCTGGGTTTCAGGTATAAAGCTTATTGTGTGTTTCTGGCACATCATTTGTTGTCAAGCTTTTCGGATACAGATCTTTACCCTCTTCATCCTATGAATAACCAAACGGCGTTAGCTCAGTGATGTTTGCCTCTGTGGCGTGTGCCTATGCAATACACATAATAATAACAACAGAGTTGTTTAATCCACCACTCACCACCAGGTTACCGATGAATATGACCAGCAGGTAGAAGACGAGACACATGCCCTGACCGGCCACCTCCATGCAGTCCCACATGGTCTCGATCCACTCCCCGCACAGAACCCGGAAGATGATGAGGAAGGCGTGGAAGAAGTCGTGCATGTGCCAGCGCGGAAGTGTGCAGTCTTCAGAGATCTTACACACGCAGTCTCTGTAGTTCTTCCCGAACAGCTGCATGCCCGCCACGGCGAAGATGAAGATGACAATGGCCAGGAGCAGGACGTGGTTCCCCAGGTTCCTTACAGAGATACGGATTGTCTTCAGCATCCTCTTGAATCCGGGCCAGAACTTGGAAGACTTGAATATACGCATCTACCCCCGAAAAGCAATAAGACGCAATCATTGTGATAGTCCTAATTTGATTAAGTACATTCAATTGGACGTGTTGCAAATGTTGTTTCAAAATAAAACCTGAAATTTTGATTATGAAAATCATTCAACTGCATCATTCAACTGTTTAATTTTTTACAAATTTAAATGTAATTGACTGTTACTTTACTGTTTTTATTATGCCAGTGCGCACAGTTTATGCTCTGGAGGCAGTTTTCAAAAGGCAATGGTTGGAAATGCTTCAACTGTTCTTCTATTACTTAAAGTCCTTATGGACACAAAAAGTTACCACAGATTGAACACATTACCTAAAGAAGATCCTAAAAACGGCGCCTATGGAAAGGTATTCCTCTGCCACAGTGGACTTGCACTGCTCTTCTTCCCCGAACAAGCGTATTCTGAGTTTGGGTAAAATGAGTCTCACCAAACGAAGGCATCGAAGCGCAGACAGGCCTTCAGTGTCGGCCAGCAGCAGCTCAAAAAGTCCAGTGACCACAATGGTGAAGTCCAAGATGTTCCACCCACTCTGGAAGTAGTAGTATGGGTCCATGGCGATGACCTTTAGAACCATCTCAGCTGTGTAGATTGCAATGAACACCTGTAGGTGAGGTGAGGTGGGCAGATTGTCATAAACCAAAATGATTGTTTGTCTGGTATCCTTATCAGGGCCACCTATAAGGAGTTAAAACGTTGTGGAAGAAGGTAACTCACAAAGTTTGCCACAATAAGCATGTCCACAAATGCCCATGATATCGGGTAATGTTCCAAGGTGAGGAAGATGACGTTGAGAATGACGCAGATGGTGATGCCCAGGTCCACGAACGGGTCCATCACGATCAGGTACATCCACTTCTTGAAGGTCACCCAAGGCACACAGCAGTTCCATTTCAGGAAGATGTCGGAGAACTTGTACCAACAGGGGGAGCAGGGCCTTGGATCCACCTCTACATCTGTTGGAGTAAAGGACTAGGTTGTTGTTTGTCAAGCTAAACAGAAAAGTTCAAGGCTATTATTTTGGTCTAAATTAATTGAGCATTTGGTGTAATGTAATGTCACCACTTCTATCTCTAGCACTTCCCCCTGCACCCACCCAGGAACAATGTACTTATTGCCTTTTTGATGTGTGTTTTAGCTATATGTGAAATGCCTGCACTTATTGTAAGTCGCTCTGGTTAAGAGCGTCTGCTAAATGCGCAAAATGTAAATGTAATGTGTTGCTTCAATAAAAGAGATAATTAGAACATGGGTATCACGTAAAAAAACAACATTCACACATATCCATTCATATCTCAGTTCTAAACAAGGATTCTGTAGGAAATTATGTTTCTCATATATTTATTTTGATTCCTGACAGTTACCTTCCAGGTCAACCTGACTGTAGACTCTGGGAGAACATGGTGTCTTCTTTAGCAGATCTGCTACTTCCAGCTGCTCTTTACTCTCTTTGTGTTCACTGGTCTTCTTCAACACAGCCGCAGACAAGATCAGAGAGAAACAATGTAAACCAACCATCTTTAAACAACAGTGCCCGTCAGAGCTTGGCCGAACTAAGCTGTACTAAGTTGGTTACGCAGTAAGCAATCACCCACACAGACTGAAATTTCAGGCATTTCTTTTAAACAGCTCGAACACAAAATGGCCACCAAACACTTTGCATTGACAGAAGGTTGACCGCACATCGGAGATGTTTGCTTTGCAGACCTCCACTTCTTTCTGTTTGATCAGCAGCCTCCTGATCCTACGATACTCCGCCTCCTGCTTTTTTCTCTCGGCCAAAGATGTCTCTCTCTGCTCCAAGTACGCCATGGCAACCGCAGCTAGGATCAGGCTGATCAGGTAGAACGATCCCAGGAAGATCACCACCACGAAGAAGATCATGTAGGGCGTCCCTGCCCGACGAATAGTCTGAGGAAACAATCCAAACAGAGTACGCCTTCTTAATCAATGTCCCCCGTCGCAATATATTGACCATTCTTTCTCCCGGAACGCCCACGGACACCACAGGACAACAAATATTACAATTAACTGTCAGAGTAGATGTTACATTTTAGTCGTTTGAAGCACAGGATGTGTACGTACCAACCGGTAAAGATTTTCCCAGTAATCCCGTGTCATGAGTTGAAACAAGGAGAGGGAGGCCCATCCAAAATTGTCAAAGCTGGTGTAGCCGTAGTTGGGATTCTGACCGGCCTTTATACATACGTATCCTGTAGGGCAGTGTCTGCCAAAAGACCAATTTGCATGACAAATTAAATGACAGTTATGATAAGTAACAATTAAAGTACACAAAGGCTAATATTGTTTACAGTACACAGTTGAAGTCGGAAGTTTCCATACACCTTAGCCAGATAAATTTGTACTCAGTTGAATCCTCGTCTTAGGTCAGTTACCACCACCACTTTATTTTAAGAATGTGAAATGTGAAAATATCAGTAAAAATAATGATTTTTTTCATTATTCATTATTTATTTTTTCCATAACATTCCTAGTGGGTCAGAAGTTTACATACACCCAATTTGTATTTAGTTACATTGCCTTTAAATGTTAACGTTTTGGGTAGCCGTCCACAAGTTTCCCACAATAAGTTGGGTGAATTTTGTCCCATTCCGCCCGACAGAACTTGTGATCTTGTCATTGACCTCCCAGAGTCCACTGGGGTGTGTCTGCGAGAATGCAGGGCCTTAATTACAAAATGGATATTACCAATTTTGTGGAAAAACTAGGGTAAAAGTATGAAAAAAGAGAGACAGTGCAAGAATATAAAGCTCCACTTTATTAACCTATCAACCATACCCAGAATATGAAGAGTTTCCACAGCCCAGAGGTTCCTTCGCCTGAGGCAGATAGTAGTAGTTAGCTGAAAGAAAGCACACGGCATCACAATTAGAGATCAGTTCATTTTGGAAATGAGTTTCAGTCTCGGTTTTAGTTATCATCAGACTTTTATTGAGTGGGCTTAAGATGTGCAAATGATCGATGTGCAAATGATCAAAGTTAGAAGTAGAAAACCAAATCCAATCCGAACCGTTGGGTAAATTGACCTTCATTACAGTTGAAATGTATGTTTTTCATGTCATGGGTGATTTAGTGATCCTGACTCTATGATCCCAATATAGGAAACTACCTCAGGTATTGTACTATGTAAGTAGTGGGTCCATTTTAAAACACTTCCTGTCATTTGATTAGTACTTAAATGCTACATTTTGGTAATATCTAGTGTCCTATCCTATTACAATATCAAATACCATGATGTCATATTACAGCCCAGTCACATTCTCTGTTAGAAGAGAGGCTGAACCATGAGCTAGATTTGGTGTTAGTATCACTCATTTCAAAGGGAAAAATATCTTATATAAAATTATTTAACAAATATATATTATTTATTATATATAACACATATATATATATATATATAGATACAATATTTACACAAATATATATTATTTATTATATATAACACATATATATATATATATATATATATAGATACAATATTTACACAAATATATATTATTTATTATATATAACACATATATATATATATATATATAGATACAATATTTACACAAATATATATATATATCCAGTTGGAGCTATTTGGAGCAGGAACTGGTCACCAAAATCCCCTAAACTGACTGCTAGTGGATCTTATAATACATGTAAACCTTCTCAATGAACTCAAAACGTTGTCTTTGTTCAAGATCCCAGATAGATTACGCTCTTCTACAACCAAACCACAATGGAAATATTTGAAACACGTATGGACGTGTCACTGGAATACCTGTGTCACTGATGTACGCTTGGTAGTCCCATGTGTCGAAGCTTATGTTCGTTGGGACATCAACAGGCCATTGAACGCACTTTTGCCGTAGGTTCCCCATGAACAATTGCAGTCCGATCAGCGCAAACATGGTCAGGCAGAACAAACTGATCATCATCGCATCGGCCAACTTCTTCAGCGACCGGATTTGAGAATCTAGGACATTTTTAAGACCTGAAAATATATAAAATGAGTTACTTTTCACATCTGCAGTTGTCATGAAGTTTCTTATGCAGTCTAAAACCTCAAAGAAATACAAAGAATATGTCATTCTGAAAGTACTAGACTAGACTAGGAAAACTCCCATGAAAGGTCGACAACAAAAAGATACAGGACAGATTTGGATAATGTATAATCTGGATAATGTGAGACATTTTTTGATGTGTAGTTTGCAGCATATTGTGTTTATCATACATAACGAAGACTTGTATTGTGCATAAAAAACACTCGTATGGTGCAAAAAATAAAACCACAACTCTGAAGAGAGACTAGTGTCACATGATTACCAGACACATCAGGAACCAGAACATGTGTCCAGAGAGAGACCCCAGAGGGCCATTAGTGACACGTACCATGAGCTAGGGGAAACACTTTAAGGACACGAATCACACGTAGCATCCTGAGGACACTCACATCACCCAGGTCCAGAAGCTCTGTGAAGAACCTGCCGGACACAAAGCAGAACAACACATTTTCATGGCGAGGTTGACAACTGAAAACGAGGTTAATCTGTTCAAGTTCATAGATACGTTTGTCTCAGTTGTAGGTAGAGAAAGATGTTGAGAAAGAAGATAGAGCTAGAGGGGAAACAGTACATGAGGCGTTAGGGGCGGAAGGTAGAGGAGGCAAACGTCAGGTTCAAATTGGAGATATCCTCCTGACCTTCGACCTTAGTCTTGACACACAAAAACACTCTTGGCCTTGTTCCTAATGTTCGCTGACGGGCAACGACAATCCTTCTCCAAATACTCACGCCAGGATTATCACCATGACATCCAGCCAGTTCCATGGATCTCGAAGGAATGTGAAACGTCCAAAACAGAAGCCTCTGGACAACACTTTAACGACTGCCTCAAAGGTATAGATCCCAATGAAGACATATCTGCAATACAGCAAAAGCGGAAGAATATTTATAAATTAGCATTAGCAAAAAAAAAGGCTTTGTGGGCCAAATTCACTCTGAATGATAGTATGACGACTGCCAATAACAACAATAAAAACAAAATTGTGATATTTGTTTTCAAACCTAGTGCCCCCTCGCAAAAAAAGCCCACACCCCGAAATGCGAACGAAAAGATGATGAACTTACTCAGCGATTTTACTGATCTCCGAATAGTCAGTCTGTGTCATGAACCAACAGTTGACTAGGATTGTTAACTTGATGAACATGCTGAATAAGGTACCGGCGTTAAGGAAATAAACCTGAGGTGGAACCATCACAATAGAGTTCAGATCTGGGGAAGTGTGTAGCATACAGTACGGGTGCATACGGTTGTGTGGCACGTGCCAGCCTTCAACCAGCATACGCGGCCGTTGTAATATAGCGTGTGTATAAAAGGCGGGGCGTATTAGAACGCGAGTTGCTACACGTAACCGCGTGTTGAGCTTTTATTACGTGTTTAGGATCCTCATGTATCATAGCACGACATGTATGAGCACAATGAAAGGATATGAATGTGTGAGGAGTTTGATGGCTCCTCTCCTCAGACGGCTGAAGGGCGACAGGAAGTAGCAGGCCGACTCGGCGTTGAACCTGAAGATCGTGTTGCTCTTGGTGACGACAATAAAGTTCTGGGAGACACAAAAGCAACTTGAATTAGCTGTGAATCGTGCTCTGACCATGACATTGTTTGTATTATCTGTTGGCACCAGGTGTAAATGGGGGTATTGTCACTCAACGTGATTAATGATAATATTACTTTGTGTGATTTGTAGAACGGATCCAGATCCTCCAGAGGAGTGTTGAGCAGCTCAGGTGGTGGATCTCCATAAATAAACGGCAGGGTCTTGCCCGCCTCCAGGTCGGCGGTTGGCTTCGGTAGGTCTTCCTCTGCCACCTCACTGCTCTGAGCTAACTCCTTGTCCTGCTCCGTTTCTTCCTCAGACATCCGCCGCTTGATCTCCTCCAGCGACTCCGGGGTGAAGCGACGGAACACGTCGGTGCCGGCGGGTGGGAGCAAGGCGGCCATCTTGGCAGTCTGTTTATACAGCGACGCCATCACAACTGGTTCTCTCAGCAGTTGGCTGTGGGACGGAGGAATAGATGGGGAACATAAATCAATATGATGGGAAAACGGGCCCCCCAAAAAAGCTTAGAGCTGGCCACGAGCAGCAGCAACTGTCTGTTTTCACCAATGAGGCTCTTAATTAGGCTAAAAACACATGAACTTGTATTTAAAAAAGAAATACATATACATGACTAGATAAATCCCCTTGCTGTAGAGTATAATTCCCTTGTCGCACACACACACACACACACAAGTGGTTTTCTCTGCTACTGATTCATTTCAAGGCTTCTCTCCAAATTCCCTGTGAAAACTAAACGCAGAAAATATAGAAACTATATTAACCAACATAAAACTATATTATCCTGCTCAGCATGTTGAATGAATAACATTTAACTGAAGTAACATACACAGACAAACAAATACCTACCTCGTTGGCAGCATGCTAATTATTGATTAGTCTTTTTTATAAATGTTATCTTTATCTTAATTTTGTAGTTACCAACATAAACCTTTCGTTCATGTTGCGTATAAATGATGTCCTTGATCTCTGCTTGCAAACCGGACACCCCTTTCTACCAGTGTGGCCAACTCCTTAGTAACAGTGTTGCCAACGCCTTAGTAGGGAGAGTAGCTATTGGCTCTTCCAAATCGTCTAATTTGCATGTTGTTGTGATGGACGTGTAGGAAAGAGGAATAAGGCAGTGATGCCAACTTAGCGACTCAGTCGCGATATATTCAGCGAGTATTCAGACCCCTGTAGCGACATATTTTCATATAAGCGATAAATCTAGCTACTTTTTCTGGTGTTATTGGAGACTTTTGGAGACTGACGTGAAAGCACGTATGGTCGTGTAACCAGTACGGCACTAGGACCCAGCTAAAATACAAACGCACTATTTAGGAATTCCAAAAGCCTTAGAGGAACAAGTCAGGAAAAGGTATTTCTCAGTCTGGTTAAGATCTTCGTAATTCATTAACGTAGTTAATTGATAATGTACGATTATGCATATTGAGGTGGGGGGGACTTAATGTGATTACAGGGTAGATACCATTGAGGTTGCTGACAATCGGACACCGCGGAAATAATAGTGGGTCGGATTGTATTGGGGGTGGAATAGGAGGGGGGTTCCTCCTTTTGTTTTGTATCACTATATAGCTGAGTTGCTGTGATGTGTTTTGGTTGAAGCCATATTGCTTTGTGTGTGTTAACGTTATTTTTATTTGGAACCCTTCCTCTGTCTCCCTGCCTCGAGCCACCCCTGTACTACGAGTTATAGTTGTATGTCACCACACTTGAGAGCCATGATTGCTTCATAATTGAGTTGTTATTGTCCAACTCGGAATAAAACTCCACCAACCATCGGACCGCCTCAGTTGTAGTTCATTCAATTGGAACCCTGTACGGGAATAGGTCCCTCGGGTGGCAGTCGTGGAGCTCTCACACCTCTGCGTAGGTTGGCGTGGTAAGGGCAAATAAGTAATCACTTGACCTCTATACATTCGGGGGTTCACAGTCGTATCGCTCCTACTCTGATACTCTTCTCTACGAGCAGCAGGTGCTACCGTGTTCCCCACCCTCGTACCAAAGCACTCAGAAGCCGCCCAAAGCCTCCGGACTGATTTGCTCCCGTTTTATTTGCAGATTGGACAGTGAGAGCTGTTTATCTCTGACCGGAACTAAGACTTAACAATAGTAAAACCTCTTGGTATTAAATCTCTTGATATTAAATTATTATTTAAAAACATTTAGTGTAAAATGTAAATTGTTTATATGAAATTGTGTTTACATAATGATTTGCAATGAAAACCTGATAATCTCCACTGAGTTATTTCAACAAATTAGGTTTTTATCGCCAACAATTTTTTCTAGCAAAATATTTAAGTATGACATGTAGAGGCTGTATTTCCATTGGCTGTATTTCGTCCAGAGTCAGACTGTTTTTTTTTCTGATGTGGCTTATCCCGCCAATGGCTATCTACTTTTGAAGAAAAGCCCACCCCCAGCGTCGCTAGAGCGTGCACCCATTCACGTAAATACTTCAATCTTAAACATATGCTCGATCATGTCTGCACAATCTGCCATTATATTCGTTTTGCCTAAATTCAGCACAGTGAGCACAAATAAATAATTTGTCCGAAAACACACAGCGGTTAGTAATTAAAATACATATATAATGTTGAAAAGCTACAGCCGACGTCCTTCCATGACTTTTTCTAAATACGTGCATTTTACCTTGTCCCGTTTTCAGAATTGCAAAATCACAAACCGAACAATATATAAAACTACTATTTACATGTTTTTTGATACCTAAACTGCCTTCCTGTCGCCAGAATTCCACGCTGCTGGGCGTTGGTACCCTAATTGCGGTACCCAGACACCGATCACACTATGATGGCAATGGTTGAATGTGCGATACACAGACAAATACTACGAGAACACATATAGACAATAGTCTGATTGGCTTGGTTGAACTACAAAAAAGAGGTACGTTTATAAAGAAATATGTTTCACTAAATAAACAGAACGAATTCCGCCAAATACATGCAGCCCCATGCATGTGTCATGCGCATATTGCACTCAATAATAACGAATGAACCACAGTGTATTCATATAGCCTACAAGAGACTTCAACAAAATATTGTTTTGTATCGAAATTAAACGAATATAAACAATAATTATTAATAGGCTTACTACAAATGGGCGATAAATGAAATTACTCATGCACACAGAAGGACGTGGGACATACATAAGTCCGGGGGGCATACGGCAGAAAGAGCATAAAACTGGACCCGTTTTGGTCCGATCTTTATTAAACTGGACGGGTTTTGGTCTGATCTATATGAACACTGTGCGCAGTTCAACCGGGTTAGTTTGCTGCTGTCTCATGTGCACTCGTAACAAGACTAATGAACACTGTGCGCAGTGCAACCGGTTCGTTTGCGTGTCCTGCTCAAGCAGACAAACAACTGAAGCTGCGTGCCGACCTTGGACCGATAAATAATTATAAATAGATTTGTTTATCGGCCAATCATGCGCACATCATTTGATTGCAAGTCGCCTGTGATCTAAAATGTGTTAGCATTTACTACATCAACATAGGACATACAGTTTGATGGATTTTCATTTATTCGATTTTTAGAAATTTTAATATCATAGCCTGTGCATTTTAAAATCATGGTTTTTTTTTCGTATTTTATGGTTACATAAAACAATAAATAGGCCTACATACTCTTTTAATAAAATGTAATTCATATCATTCAGGATGACAACAGAGTAGATGATCTGATGCTGTTGGTAAAGTGTGTTTTTACATTGGTCACTGGACCAAAAACATGTAATATTATTTAGTGTTGATATGACTGGTCTCGGTCTCGGCCCCCTTCGGTCTTGGTCTCGTCTCGGTCTCGGCCCCCTTCGGTCTTGGTCTCGTCTCGGTCTCGGCCCCCTTCGGTCTCGGTCTCGCTTTAGGTGGTCTCGAGCACAGCTCTGCAATCCTCATTTTGAACTTGCAGACCACAGCTGGCATTCTAAATCTCATCCTTTGTATTGGCCAGTCTGAGATATGTCTGTTTTTGCCAGCATCCAGGAGATGCTTTTTCACTGTTGTTGTTGGAACTGGTATGACGCTGCCAGTTGAGAACCAGCAGTGAGGCGTCTGTTTCTGTAACTAGACACTAATGTATTTGTCCTCTTGCTCAGTTGTTGTTTCTGTTCTGGTTAGAGCCAGCCTGTGCTGTTAAGTGCAGGGAGTGGTACACATCATTGTATGTATGAGATCATCAATAGAATTATATTGTCTAGTCCACCTCCATGTTACATTTCCACTTTTTTTTAAGAGAAAAGAGAAACTTTTACTTGCTGCAAATTGCTATTATTATTAAACCAAATGACAGGATGAAAATATAAGGACTGGCTATACATTACACAAAAATGGTAACTAGTCCATTGAATCACATTAGAGCATTATGTTGGCGATAATTTCTCCGCTGGTCTCGACTGGTCTCGGAAGAATTTACGAGTCCTTACTGTCCGAGACCGAGTCGAGACCGAGTCCAAATGTAACCGAGACCGAGACGAGACCGAGACCTTAAAAAAGTGGTCTCGAGACCGGTCTCGAGTACTACAGCTCTGGAGGATTGTGTAGATTAAAAACATTGGTGTATTTCTTAATCAAACTCATTTCGTGCATAGTATATGTTTTATGGTTAACAGTCATTTTTTATATACAAAATATATTATAACCAATAAAAAATATTAGATTTGAAAAATATAAATAACTTGTTACATCCTAATGCTGAAATGTACATACTTTACAATATGTGTGAGGCCATATGCAATTAGTTAATTTGGTCAGTGGTTAAATTTGCCATAATCCTATTAGTCTAATAATGTCGCTTTGATATGAAAGTGTCACTATTCTGCCTTGCTAAATGACAACAAATACAACCTTAAACATCATGGATGACCCTTAATTGGGAATACCAAGCTTACATCTGGAATTCATCAAAGTGATAAGGGTTTGTCGATCTGTTAGTGTCGTCATATGTAATTATCGTACTCTTAATCAGACACTTGAGATCAGAAAACACACTAGCACCTTTTAAATGCCGGTGAAGATGCTGTTGAATTTTCAGACTCCATGGAAATGAATATGCAAACCAAAACAAGTCAATCTATTCCCTTTCCCGTAATGTAAACAAGTCCTCTGTGTCTGAAACAGACAGTACAACCCAAACAGGCTTCATGTGATGCACTTCTCCAAACTACCCGCATGCATCCTGCAGGATCTATAGAAAACACCCATTCAATTCAGAATATCATTAGAAATTAAATAGTTCATTTTATTACAGTATTATATTCTTAAACTTTACAAACCGGACACTTTTACCTCAAAACTAAATAAAAAAAGCAACAAAAATAAATACCCCATGCACCTTCCTCAGCAAAGGTATTATTTTACTTACAGTAGACCGGGACATATTTTCGGTTCCTCAGCTTTCTCCTTTGGATAGGCTGCGGTCCTCATCCAGGCTTCTTGCATGGAAATCATTCGGGTCGGCATGGTTGCAGAACCTCTGCTGCAGCTCACACACTAACGCAGTGTCTGTCTGAACACATCTGTCTGTTCTGGAGGCTCTTCTTTGCTGCTGTGTCTTTTAGATGTTTGGCTCAGGCTGCATCACTTGCAGGAACGTCCCACTCCTATACTCTCAATGCTGAACAAAGTTCCCATTCAAGGGGTGCCACACATTTCTCTCACAGATGTATTGTAGGGGGGATTTAGGGGGGCTGGAACTACTTAATTTTGCATACGGCCACTGCCCAAGTTAAACAACCTCAGACTTAAAAACAATAAAGAATGTTGGTTAAGAAAGTGGTAAAAATAAATTGTATACATATAGGCCTATGCATATTTTGTACAGACACTTTCCATATTAACGACTTGGGTTTGACTTTCACATGCCAAACACTTCTGCAAGCTTGTATATGTTTTTTTGCCATCTTTCGGACATGTATATTAGTAATAATCTGCTCACAGTGACATCCACTGCTCTTTTGTGGCCTCTTTGCGGTGGCCCCTTTTGGGAAATATCCAGATGAGACTTCCCAGAAGTTCTTGCACACATCCTTTGTTGAATTTTAATAAGAATTTCGCCATTCCCTTCATCTGAATACTCGCCCCCAAGCTAACTGCTTTACAACTCCAACAGCCACGTGCCCACGCCCCTCCTCGCACTTCTCATTTACCCCTATCCTGACAGACGCTGTACTTAAAGAGTTGCAAAAGCTGGACCCGTATAAATCAGCTGGGCAATCTGGACCCAACTTTTCCGAAAGTATGTTTTTGCTGCCCCCATTACCAGTCTGTTTAACCCATCTCTCTCATCTTCTGAAATCCAGAGAAATCTCAGTTAAATCGGATAATTAAGACAGGTCGAAGGCAAAATGGGTTCCATCTTGTACTTGTAGCCTGGTGTATCTATGGTATATATATATATATATATATATATATATATATATATATATATAAATTGCAATCTCATTATTGGTAATTTCTTCTCTCAGATTCAAAAAAGGTCCAAAAGAATGTTGTGGCAAACATGGACAATAAAGCAATTGGCAGCATTTTAGAAGGCAAAATGGGTTCCACCTTGTACTTGTAGCCAGGTGTATCTAACAATGGTATATATATATATATATATATATATATATTGCAATCTCATTATTGATCATTTCTTCTCTCAGATTCAAAAAAGGTCCAAAAGAATGTTGTGGCAAACATGGACAATAAAGCAATTGGCAGCATTTTAGTAATTCGCATGTCTGTCTTTTGTTTACTTGTCACAAGTGTGAATTGGGCGTGTAGTCCAGTTTCCCCAAACTCTCCTCAGAACCAAATGGTGTGAAAGAACTGTAATTGTAGCGGGATTTATTCAACCAATAGGGCCTGTGGGGGTGTGGTGAATGACCAGCACAACGCCACACAGAGTGCCTGGGCAATAGCACTTATATCCAATCAGCATTCAGGATTCAAAGCAACCAGTTAATAATACAATAAAATGAAAATGCAGCCGACATCACACACTAACAAATTTACTGCATTCTTAACAACGCTTTATTATTCTCAGCAAATGATTGTTATATAGTGCTTTGCAAATGTGTTGTCATGATTAAGACATTTCTCTGTTAAGACTTGTTTGGTAATTTCATTTGAAACTCCTACCTGTGAAGACCCAGTTGACTCAGATAGTGTGTACAGAGTACAGGACTGGACGTCCCCTCGTGGTAATGAAAACAACATGTCTTGTGTTAGGAGCCCCATGTTCAAATAAAGTAGCTGACCCATTGAAACCAGTTATGGGTCAAATCGGTACTAGTAGCATGTCAGCATGTTCAGATATTGTCAAAATGTCATTATATTAATACCATATATCATGACATGATAGACAAAACACAGTTATTAGCACTTGTGTTACCACGCTTGCCACTATAGGGGCTAATATCTGTTGCCTCAAGTAAAAAATATGTACAAAGAAAGAAAATCAAATAAATTATACATAAAAACGATAATTTCGTAAAAAGTTTATCAAAGGTATTATTTCAAATGCAACTCATTTCTACGCCATTGACTAAACCTCTCTGATAAAGTTAAGAGATCATTTAATTACATTTAAAAAGCTTTGTCTGTACAGTACTGTGTCAAGAATTTGGCACCTAAAGGTAGAACTAATGTAATTTATTCAGTTTATGTATATTTTATATATATATACTGTATATTTATTTTTTGACATTCTGGTACCTAACACTCTTGCATAGTGCTGTATGGGCTTGTTAATTAAAGTACTTTAAGTCATAAAATTAGCACACAAACGTTTTGTCCAAATATGTCAAACCAAACTTCAGACAAATGAAAAAGTCACACAAAGTTAACTGCGTTCACTAAGAAATATACAGTATGTATTGTAAAAAAAAAGATTTAGAATAACTTTAATGACCTACAGTACATCACAATTACAATTTATCATCTTTGTACCAGTGCTGTGACAAGGTATGGCAGTCATACAAATTCAGGTGAGAATTACAGTTAAACCCAGTCCGGTTTCATATCAAGACATAAAGAAAGAAAAAACTTTTTGACGAGAATCCTCAGATACAGCCTTTGGCTTCGGTAAGTAAATAAATAACCGTGGATTTGGCTTTGATGACAAGTCCGATAGACACTTGTTTAGAACCAAACAATATCCGGTAAAGCCTCTGCCTTCCTGAATTGACTATTATTTTCCATTAATATCTATATCTCATATCGACAAATTGTGTCAATTGTGTTGCACAACAGATCTCCTTCACTTGCAGCCATAAGCAGACCCAGACGTCAGCTCAGAAGTCCCTTACAGGTAATTAGTGCATCATTTGTTACATCATCATCTTTGCACAGTATCTGTGATCAGAGACGGAGAACTCTGTGAACGACCCGCGCACCCCGTCGCTGATCATTGGAGAGAGACGCGTGGCTTCCTGCCATCGACAGACCCCGCCGATCCATCCGCCTTTAGCGCAACGCGCAAGTTATTCAAACAACGGACTCCTTCAGCTGTGAACTACGGGTTGAGGAGGAGAGGACGAAAGGGGCGGAGTGTAGGACAACGTCACTCTGAATCTCCACGAGCTTCGGCTTCTCGGCGGTCCGCGCAGAAGAAGGGCCCGTCTCTGAGTCCATATCCACAGCCATTTCTTCTGCTTCCAATGACCTTTGGCTCCCGTACAGTTTGTTCATCTTGATGGAAATCAGTCCCTTTGTCTCTGGTGGCAGTTGGTCGTTCCTAATTAAGTCTGTCTTATCGCGGTACCTGTAGGAAGCGAATTTAACAGCACGCCTCAGAAGATGCCTACGATACGCTCTCTGGATAACGGCAGCTGCTACCTCTTCCTGTTTTCGCCTCAGGGTGGTTGTGATTGGCTCGTATGACACTTTAGAGGGGTTGTTGGCCATGAACTTCTCCTCCATGCTTTGTTTCATGCTGTCCATCTCCCCTGACTCTCCCAGCACTTCGGTGGTCAAGGCCAGAAGGATGTCCAGACAGTGGATCTTATCACCAGGAACCAGAGGGAGGTCCATGTAGATCAGCTTGATGGTGTTTGGTTTGGGAATCCTGAGTGGGTCTTTAAGCGTGTCACAGAACTCTGACAAAATGTCGTAGGAGATGAACTGTGACGCGTCGGGGTCGAACTTCTCCCAGGTCTCGTAGAACATCTCAAAGTCGTCCTCACAGAGCGGGTCGCCGCTCTCCTCTGTGGCCACGTTGAAGTTCTCCAGGATGATGGCAATGTACATGTTGACCACAACCAGGAAACACATGATGATATAGCTGCAGAAAAAGCATATACCCAATCCGGGACTTCCGCAGTTGCCCCGTGTATCTGAGCCGGGATTTTCCAGGTCCGGGTCACAGTCTGGAGGACCGCTATTCAGAATGGGAGAGAGAAGGCCGTCCCAACCGGCCGAAGTCGTGATCATGAAAAGACACATGATGCTGTTGCCGAACGTTTCGAAATTAAACATGTCGTCGATCATGGACTCCTTTTTGACGTACGCAAAGTTGGACATTGCAAAGATGGAGAAGATGAACATGATGAGAAAAAGCAGGAGGCCAATGTTGAAAAGAGCAGGAAGTGACATCATCAGTGCAAACAACAGTGTCCGGATGCCTTTAGCGCCACGGATAAGTCTCAGGACCCGACCAATCCTGGCCAGTCTTATAACGCGGAAAAGAGTTGGCGAGACAAAGTATTTCTCTATTATGTCTGCGAGCATTATACCTGGAGTGGAGGGAAAATAGTCATTAAAATGTTTCTTCAAACCTTTCTACATTTCAGTGAACATAAATGACGCAGCCAACAGATTAACCCCATACACACCAACGACGGAGAGAATGACGACGACAAAATCGAAAATATTCCAGCCGACGGAGAAGTAGTGTTGCCGCAGTGCGATCAGCTTGAGAATGCACTCCCCGGTGAAGATGACGATGAACACCAGGTTGATCAGATAGAGGATCTCGTCCTTCTCCGTGCTCTGGTCGTCCGTCTCCACCATCATCGTCACCATGTTCAGGCAGATGAGGACCATGATGAAGATGTCGAAGAATTGTTGGGAGATCAGGTCGAACATGAGGCCCGCGATTTTGTTCTTCAACCGCCCAGCCACATACCAAGAAGAGGAAGAGGAGTGAAAAGGATGAATTGAAGCGTCTTAGGTCAATGACATGCACAGGAACGTTACTGGACTCTACGTGTCAATACTTTAAAGGAAAACATTCTTAATGTTGATGTCAGATGTCACTCTTGTACAAACACATTTGACACAAGTCTACACTTTCTTTCTGGCATCGATTTTGCCTGGATCTGGTATGGTTTGTTGGATTTGCCCAATCCCATCACTGTTGCACTCTACGCTGTTAACATCCTAATAAAAGTGAACTGAACACAACTGAGCTGCCAAGTCCCCTAAAGTCCACTAACATGTGTGAATATGGGCCCAAGCAGGCAGGTTGTGAGCTCATGTGGTTCACTTCTCATTTCATTGATTCACGTCCAGTCTTGTTTGCTTACCGCAGGTCTAGGAACAGGTTTCTGCGGCTTTTTGGATCCCAGCTTCTTCATGGCATTGTAGTATTTCTTTTGTTCCTCGGTCATGAAGAGATCTTTACCTCCAAAGTATGGAGACATACAGTTATTTCCCTGGGCGTGTCCTCAACCTAAAACATGAACTCTGTCTGTATGTTTATTGTAGTGATGTACAGTTGGCATGCACGTGAAGTGTCACTAGACTGTAGGCAGGATACTTATCTTCTTTTTCTGTTGGTTAAAGTTGTCGATAATCACACCAATGAAGAGATTTAGGGTGAAGAAGGAACCAAAGATGATGAATATGACAAAGTAGATGTACATGTAAAGATTGTCCTCATATATCGGCTGATCTTCCACCTTGTTGGAACAGAAAGCAAAACAATGAAATTTGTGGTGACACTCATCTTAAGTGAGATAATATTTATCCAATATTAATTATTATCTCACATTACGTGAATCCACAGCATGATACATGATGTCCATCCATCCTTTAAATGTTGCCTGGAAAAATATAAAAACGTTTTTTTTGACAACATTTTTACACAACTTCAAATACAGCGTTCACCGCCCTTAAATTACAGAAATACCCTGAACATACATTTTGATAGTGAGAAACAATTGTAACAGACCGTTGGTGTTTTCAGAAAGAATTGTAGTACAAAAAAAACGAAAATCACTTATTCTGTACACTGGGCTGTCAAATTACTGTTTTAATAATTGCAGAATATAAGAAACATTTGCTATTTAAATGCAAAATCAGCATATACATCTGATAGGCCGCTGACGTCATTAGAACCAATAGAAATTGATGTTGCTTTATTTCTATGACACCATCCACTGCCAAGAAAACAAACAATTTCGTATGTGATAAAATGATGTAGAACTTAGTGAATACACATCTTTGGAATTCATGAATGTTGGATAATGGTCGACTATTCGTTGAAATATCCGGATGTGCTGGACATTCCCGGCATGACCGGAGAAATAAACGGGATCCCCAAAGAATGTGTCCCCTTCCTGATCATGGGAATGGCACATACTTGTCATGACCCATTCCCGTTGGAAGAGGTTGACACAACAGTGTCTGTGTTCAGAGCCAGATGACGAACACGAACAATAATCTGTTAAGAGGCCATGTTAAGTCTGCTGCCCTGAAACTAAGCAGGAGCAAATAACAAGACCATCCGGACACTGGCAGGGCAGAGGAGAACGTTTACCGAGTTTGCTGTGATCGTAAAATAAAGCCAATGTTCTCCTTTGCTGCATTTATTAGACATGACATGTAAGTCAGAGATGTATGCACAATGATAATCCCAAGTATTTCTTTTCTGTCTAGTGCATAGGCTAGGCTAGGCTAGGCTAGGCTATAACATAGCATCTGTTAATAGGACTGTACTGAAGAACATGAATTCACACTCACTATTTGCAGGAGGGACAGGTAGCCCATGCCCACGTTGTCATAGTTGACCTTGCCGTTCATCCAGCGAACATCGTCATGCTGCGCCATTAGCGCGTAGCATTCGGTCCTGTTGTTTACAATGTCGGCAAGAAACATCTCCTCAGAGGTGGTGTTGAAGCAGTAATAGAACTTTCCGGCGAACATGTTGACTCCCATGATGCTGAAGATGAGCCAGAAGATGAGGCAAACCAGGAGCACGTTGAAGATGGACGGGATGGCTCCCACCAGAGCGTTCACGACCACCTTCGGAACGGGAAGTCATGCGTCAAAACATGAGAGCGTGAGATTTGGAGAAACATCTGCGGTTATAGTAAATCTGAGTCTTCGTTAAGGATTAGGGTGAGCTAATGTGGCAGCAGGTTCTTTCATGAACGCCCGCTTGTGTGTAAAAGACTCACAAACCTTCATTCCCTCGAATCGGGACAACGCTCGGAGGGGACGCAATGCCCTTAATGTTCTGAGAGATTTAATGGGTCCAAGTTCAGAGTAGCCCAGGATGTTTGCCGTTAAGCTGATCAAAGACACCTAAGGTATTTGGGACAGGAATAGCAACGCATTAAGAATATCTTTCTGGAACAAATTGAATTAATGAAATTAGACTGTAAAGAGATTAAACATTACTCGTGCATATATTCTATCCGAACAAAAACAAAATGAAGCTTATTACAGAGGAGTTGTTTGGACTTACATCCACTATGAGGAAGTCAAGCCAGCACCATGCGTTGGTGAAGTAGGTCTTGAACCCATAAGCCACCCACTTCAATAGCATCTCGATAATAAACACGTAGGTGAAGACTTGATCAGCATATTCCAGGATGATCTTTATGGCCCTGCGTTGCTCAATGTAGATGTCTTCGAAAGCCTGCAGGAATGTGAGCGAGAATATCATAGGCTGATGTTTTCAATGTGTTTACAGTTGGTCTTTGAACTGTCCTCATGGGAGGGCCCAGTCTCTCACCAGAGCTCCGCTACTCATCAGAATCATGAAAATGATGAAGGTCTCGAAGTAGTTGTGCTCCACGATGACAAAACACGTCTTCCTGAAGTTCCACCAAATCTTTCCTTTGCCCGCGGTGACGTCAAAGTCCAGGCAGGGATATCGACTGATGCAATCTAACAGGGATTTGTGGAGAAAAGAGGAGAAAGATTAGGCTGAACACTACGAGCTCAGATGAATCCTTTTGGTGATCATTCTAGAAATTTCTCTGGAACTTGATAGTCTACATGTGGCAAAGTCAATTGATCGTACATACACCTTTTATGCTTTATTGGCACACTCCTTTCTGTTTAAGAAAATGCACTTTACAGTGCATGTCAGAGCAAAAACCAAACTGTGAAAGCCAAGAAATTATAAGGACCTCCGGATCTGGGAAAAAATGCTCAAGTATTTAAAGGTCCCCGGCGCACAGTGGGCTCCTTCATTGTGAAATACTAGACGTTTGTAATAACCAAGACACTTCTTTGAGCTGTACGGCCAAACTAAGTAACCAGACAAAAAGGGCCTTGATCGGGGAGAAGACCGAGGACACAACGGCCGCCAGCAGTGACGGGAGTTCCTGCGGCACTTTATTAATCAGGCCTTTATTGTGAAGTGGCCAGACCGAGGCCAGTATCGTTAAGTGAGTATTTGGCAAATGACATTCAGCCCGAGGCACACTGAGGACTTGAGAAAAAGATGATCGGGTCAAATTCGTCGAATGAAATGTTGACCTATTAGGCCTGAATGCTCAGTTCTACTGTATGTCTGGTGAGAATGAGGCCACACCCAGCATGTTGTTTTGGGCTTCATGCTATGGGGATGCTTCTCAGTAACAGATCCTGGGAGGCTAAACCGTTGACATATTATTCTTGTTTATTTTATCAGCCTTTTTTAATTTTAGCTTTGATAATGGCCACTGAGGTGAGCAACTGTTTACGACTCAATGTGTTGTGTCGCTGTACAAAACATAAGCCTTTGAAACGCACTTGTACTTTACTAACACATATGGATTTCCAGCAACATTTCCGCCTTTTGTGACCATGTATGGGATTCTCTTACTGTCGGTCCAGCAGTTCTCAGGGCTGGTGGGGTCTACTTCTTCCTCCTCCTCTTCCGCTGCCTCAGGAGGATTGTCCACTGTGCTGCAGATGGACGAGGCATTGTCCTCTGCAAACTGTGATATTAGCGAACAGACATCTGGATTAGAGGTTCCTGCCTTCAGGCTTTGGACACAGACATATTCCCTGAGATGTTCTTTGAGACAGGCTGATATTTTACGTGAAGACACCTTAAATGCACAACAGTTATAATTAAATAGTCTGAAAATGAGCTAGAAATAACTTGTTGGCAATATCTAATAATAGCTAGCTACCATGCCAATAAAGCTATGATAGAGGTGGCTAAAATCCTGTTGCTAGCTATCAAGGTATCTCAGTGATAACGTGACCTGATTCACTCCAGTCAGAGGAACTTTGCGATCTGATCAGGCATTTTTTTTTAACGTTTTTTAATGCATTTTGCTCTGTTCGTCCTTCCCGTGATGCTGCCACCACTGTGTTTCATGTAGAGAGATATTAGCCAAGTTATGAGCAGAGCCTTGTTTTTGACATTAAGGCAATTCAAGATAATTATTTTCTAACCCTACCCAGCATTTCAGCAGCAGGTAATAAACCGACATTTTTTGTGTTGGGTTAATATTTTTGTCTGTAGACGTTGTGTCCGTATGAATGCTCAGCATATCTCAAGTCCATGTCACGTTTCACTTCTCAGTGATGCGTTCGTACCTCAGTATGATCATTAATATCCTTATCTGACTCATCATCCTCATCATCCTCATCATCATCCTCATCTTCATCAGACTCCATTCTGGCTATTGGTACATCCACCGTCAACTCAGCATTTGTAAGAAACCCACTTGGGTGCACATCGTTCACCCAAATGTCCAGCATTTTTAGCTCCAAAGCGGTTGGATCATCAATGATGTTGGGGTAAGGGTTAAGGTTGGGGTCCGTGTTGGGGTCCGTGTTGGGGTCCGTGTTGGGGTTAGGGTTAGGGTTGGCGCTGTCCTTCTGGAGGGTGTCTATGTTCCCACAACTTCCACCCACAACATCATCAACCCCATCCCCACAATCCTTTGACTGCTTCCCAAGAATAATCCAGAACTTGTTAATGATGTAGGCTTTTGCCCAGGCAAAGCCGTTGGTAATCCTGGCTATAGCAATCTGCAGGTTGTTCATCTCCCCGTCCTCCTCGGGAGCTGCCAAATTGTCCCCGCTGAACGAGCTCAGCAGCAAAGCAAGGAAGAGGTTCAACACCTGTGGACGAATGAGAAAATGACATTTAATCACTCAGTATTTGTGAATAGTGTCCCCTGTGTCCTTGTAGCACGGTAGTGGAACGCTTAGTTGTCAAATGTCTCTGAGTAATGACATTATCGGACAGGCAGCGACCGTGTCATGTGACCCGACCACACACGTCGTAACCGATTGTTAATTGATAAGTGTGATCTATTGCATCATTAGCGAAAGTTCAGGCTGCCCGCGTGGAAGCCAGTGTATCCTATCTGCTATATGATATCTGAAATATGCTATATGATATATGCTATCTGCTAATATGCTATATGCTATCTGCTAATATGCTATATGCTATCTGCTATCTGCTATCTGCTATATGAGATATGCTATCTGCTAATATGCTATATGCTATCTGCTAATATGCTATATGCTATATGCTATCTGCTATGTGATATATGCTATATGCTATATGCTATCTGCTATATGCTATCTATTATATGCTATCTGCTATATGCTATCTGCTATATGCTATATGCTATATGCTATCTGCTATATGTTATATGCTATATGCTATATGCTATCTGCTATATGCTATCTGCTATATGCTATCTGCTATATGCTATATGCTATATGTTATATGCTATATGCTATCTGCTATATGCTATATGTTATATGCTATCTGCTATCTGCTATATGCTATATGCTATCTGCTATATGCTATATGCTATATGTTATATGCTATATGCTATATGCTATATGCTATATGCTATATGTTATATGCTATCTGCTATATGCTATATGCTATATGCTATCTGCTATCTGCTATCTGCTAATATGCTATATGCTATCTGCTATCTGCCACCAGTGGATCCTAAAGCACCCCAAGGTCAGGACGGCTAGCCAGTATCATGGAGATAATGATACTCCCTCTCACTGATGAATGGTGACTAATCCTAGTTGATGCTTCCGTTAGCCTTTGGGATTCTCTGGAGGTTTCAAATATAAAGCCTCTGTTGGCCTCTGGCACATCATTTGTTGTCAAGCTTTTGTCACCACATCGGATACGGATCTTTACCCTCTTCATCCTATGAATAACCAAACGGCATTAGCTCAGTGATGTTTGCATCTGTGGCATGTGCCCTGAGTGCCTGGTGCATTTACTGACAGTCCACTTCCTGTATCATGTACCCTAAAAATAAACTGTTCTTGGCAGGTTCTTCAGGGCTTCTACCCATTTAAAACAGCGGGACAGACCCCGCACATTCTAACTAAAACTCTTTAAAAAGTATAGGGTCGTTTTTTAGAAACGTGTTTTAGCGAGTAGGTTGTTCATATTGTTCGGTGAGTGACAATTAGTCAAAGTCTCAAAATCAACTAGAAATAAAACTCTCACCTTGAAACGCTTTCTTACATTTTGCCTGGGAAGAACCTATCAGGGTTTCAAGGTAAAGGACACTCCGAGAACCTTTTTCTTTTTTAGCGTGCAATTAGAATACACCTTTTCACGCACGCCCGCCCGTTGTTTAATCCACCACTCACCACCAGGTTACCGATGACCATGACCATCATGAAGACGATGAGGCACATGCCCTGACCGGCCACCTCCATGCAGTCCCACATGGTCTCGATCCACTCCCCGCACAGAACCCGGAAGATGATGAGGAAGGCGTGGAAGAAGTCGTGCATGTGCCAGCGCGGAAGTGTGCAGTCTTCAGAGATCTTACACACGCAGTCTCTGTAGTTCTTCCCGAACAGCTGCATGCCCACCACGGCGAAGATGAAGACGATGATGGCCAGCACCAGTGTGAGGTTCCCCAGGGCGCCCACGGAGTTACCAATGATCTTGATCAGCATGTTGAGCGTGGGCCACGATTTGGCTAACTTGAAGACCCGCATCTGCTCCCCGAAAATGAGACATGGTCAAGGTGATCTGCTGAAGTTTACACGTCCTGTTCTACTGGGATTATCCTCAACAACCATCTCCAGGGTTAACATACATTGATATTTTCTGGCTATTAGCTTATGTTAAAACTACTGATCCAGCACAATGGATTGCCACTGTACAGTTACATTGAGAGAGCGTTTTCTAAACTGGGTGGAGGAAGTCTCACCAGACGGAAGGATCGGAGAACGGACAGGCCCTGGACATCGGCCAGCCCCAGCTCCACCAGGCTCATGGTCACAATGATGCTATCAAAGATGTTCCACCCAACCTGGAAGTAGTAGTACGGATCCATGGCGATGAGCTTCAGGACCATCTCGGCTGTGAAGATTCCAGTGAAAACCTGCCGCGAGGGAGAACAGTTTTTTTCTCTCGATTATTTCTTCTGCACGGTATACCTCTATCGCGGCATCAACCAACCCGAAAGGCCGACGGAGATGGACTCCGTTGACGAAACGAACTCACCAAGTTGCCCACGGTCAGCAAGTCCTCGAACTCCCCTGTCATCGGGTAGTGTTCCATGGCCATGAACATGGTGTTGAGAATGATGCAGATGGTGATGCCCAGGTCCACGAACGGGTCCATCACGATCAGGTACATCCACTTCTTGAAGGTCACCCAAGGCACACAGCAGTTCCATTTCAGGAAGATGTCGGAGAACTTGTACCAACAGGGAGGGCAGGGCCTGAAATCCACCTCTAGATCTGGTCAAAATAAACGACCGGGGTTTTTGTTTGTCTCTTGCTTGTCCGGACACTGGAGTAAAGGACTAACGTGTGTTAGTCCTTTACTCCAGTGTCCGGACTAACGTGTGTTTTTCGTGCGTCACACCGTGTCATCAGGGCTTTTCATGCACATGACCTGTTGCATAAATACACTTAATAATAAGTTATTGGATTATCCTTAAAAACTAAGGTGGAACCTGATAGGTAGTTAGAAAAAATGTCAAAGAGTGAGGAACAAAAACAACTGTACGAATAACCTTCCGAGACAAACCACCCAAAATGTCTTCAAGTGTTATTTAGCGATGACCATATAAAATGGGATTGTTAGAATATGGTATTCTACTGTTCTATCATAAAGAACCCCTAATGGACCATCTGGGATCTTTTTTAGAATGTACTGGAGCCAATAAGAACACATATGACCGGAGGGTGGATAAAATCACCAAAACTAAATCACCTCACAATGATCCAGTATTCCAAGAAAATATTTCCACTACAAACACGGCCCAAGGCCTCCCCAATACCCAAAACATTTTATGGGAATTCTGGAAATGCAGAATGTGAATTTGCTTCCCACCTTTAACCCAGGACTTGCATGACAGCCGTCCAAGAAGGATTTAATCAGTTCTGACGAAAGACGCCATCCTCCGCATTAGGTCTTTTGTATTAGTATATTAGTATATTGTTTGGTGTTTCTGTTATTTTGTCTACCCAATTTAAATGTCCATAACGTATCCCTTCCCGTATCTGTTACAGATTCTTTGTTTCTCATTTATACATTTTAATTTGTGACAGTTACCATCCAAGTCGTCCTGGCTGTAGACACTGGGCAAACTGGGTGTCTTCTTCTGCAGATCTGCTACCACCAGCTGGTTGTTACTCTCTTTGTGTTCACTGGTCCTCCTCAACACTGCACCAGACTAGACCAAAGAAAAGCAACACAGAGAGCGAAGCATATCTTAATCAAACAACTCTGGCCTGATTTTTGCATTGACTTTAAGAAATTAAACCCTGTTAACATATTCTATCATGACTCTTTGGTTTTGTGTGGAAAATGTCCGGCAGCCCGCTAGTGGCCTGTGGCGCTCACCTCCAGGTATGGTGGAGCGTTTTGGGAGTTGGCTGTAACCATAAGGCTTCCATTGATGTCCTGTAAAGCCCTGTCGTTCACGTTGAGGCTGGAGGAACACTGGTCAACCGCTAGACCTGTCTTTTCACCTTCTGACTTTGGATTGGACAATGACGTCTGGCTGCCAGCTGTTTTAGCATGTTCACGGTGTTCCTGATGCCTCTCATGTCTCTGCCGAGAGAAGTATTCAGCCAATCATTACACAGAATCAGAGTGAAGTATTCAGCCAATCACTACACAGAATCAGAGTGAAGTATTCAGCAAATCATTACACAGAATCAGAGTCACGTATTCAGCCAATCACTACACAGAATCAGAGTGAAGTATTCAGCCAATCACTACACAGAATCAGAGTGAAGTATTCAGCAAATCATTGCACAGAATCAGAGTGAAGTATACCATACGTTTACCACATTTATTCGGCTTCTCAAAGCTCCGGCACATACACAGTAAGTTGATCACACATCAGATAGTTACCTTGCTGACCTCCGCCTCTTTCCGCTCCGTCAGCTGCTCCATGATCCTGGCGTACTCCTCCTCCTTCTCCTTTGCCTCGGCAATAGTGGCCTCGTTCTGCTCCGCGTACGCCATGGCAACCACAGCCAGGATCAGGTTGATCAGGTAGAACGAACCCAGGAAGATCACCACCACGAAGAAGATCATGTAGGTTTTACCTGCCGCGCGAAGAGTCTGAGGGGGAAAAAACAAGTTACTTCCCCAGTAGAGAGCAAAAGTGGATAAATGCTCCAAATGCCACATAATGTTGCCACATTTCATCCAAGGATACCCAGTGAAGCTACAGGCGTAGACATCTGCACGTTGTACTACTAGCTATTGTGAGGAATCATCCATGTCGGTAGATAGATGCACACGATGACGATGCGTACGAACCAACTGGAAAAGATTCTCCCAGAAATCCTGCGTCATCAGTCGAAACAGGGCCAGGTAGGCCCATCCGAAACTGTCGTAGCTCGTGTAGCCGTAGTTGGGATTCCTCCCGGCCTTGAAACACTTGTACCCTTCAGGGCACAGTCTGTCAAAAGTCCAGATGACACAACACGTTCAGTTACGGTTAGTCGTCATTAAAGCGTCAGAATGCAAAGATTTTACGCCACGTGCCAGTTGCACGATGGAGAAAACCACGAGTGATTTCCCAGAAAAACGCACCCGGCGTCAGAAGCATTTCCACACAGCAGAGGGTCCATCATCCCTGGGAGGTAGTAGTGGTTTTCTGAAAGGAAACGACCGCAATTAGAGTGCAGAGTGTTTTTGGTGAAGGCTTTTTACAGACGTACAAGACCATCTTAAAGTACACATGATGGGTCTTAGAAATACTACCAAAGCCTCCAAAACACTACATTAGATTTTTTAACGAGCAGATTATTTTGGAACCAATAAAATTCCCAAGCAAATTATTTCAGTTAATGTAACATAATCTATTATCCTTGCAATTCAACAACTATAGCATGCCGATTCTAGCCTCTAAGGGCCAGGGGGAATATATACAGAGAGTTCAGTGAATAAGACATGTATCTCTGGTTTAGGGCGTTAATAAAAAAAGTTTTCTTGGCACCGTGCCTCCGAATCTGTCTCTGTGTCCTGTTTTCGTTGATAGTGAATCCAGCAATAGGAGAGAGTTATTTCCTGTTTACTAAAGAGCCCAACGGAGCAGATGTTTCGACAGTAATATGTGAATAAACTGACTGACTGTGTGCATGTGTGCTGCAATAACTTCCCAATGAAATGTGTTTTCGTAGCGCTCGCTAGTTATTCAAGTATGGTTGTTTCGCAATGTTTGTTGTTTTGCTAGCTTTCTAGTGTTATATACGAATCAGGAAGGTTTTCTGGTCTGGGGAACTGAGTAATGCTTCTCTTGGCTGTAAACCTTCTCCCCAGATTACTTTGGATTTCTCTTTTATCTTATAAGGTTGGTGTTCTGGGAAGTACTCTTTCCCCCATAAAAGCATTTATGAATACTTGTTCGCTTTGTCCTCCAGTCTTCTCTGATTGCTGTGTGTTTTTTTATGACTGATTCTGTCATCGCGAACGGGCCATCACAAATGAACGCGGTGTCACAAATGAATGCGCCGTCACAAATAAACGCGCCGTCTAAAGTCCGTCAATACCGTAGTCGTTGATGTATTCATCGAAGTCCATTGTCCTGTTGTCCAGTGTGATGTTGTCAAAGTATGTGACATTAAACGGCCAGTAGACACACTTCTGCCGCAGGTTCCCCATGAAAAGCTGCAGTCCAACCAGAGCGAACACGGCCAAGCAGAACACTGTGAGGATCATCACGTCAGCCAGCTTCTTCACCGACTGGATGAGAGCACCCACGATGGTTTTAAGACCTGAACATATCCAAATAAAATCAGCTACACTCCAAATAAATAAAACAGTTAACGATTAAAAAAATCGGACAATCATTTTAACCCCTGTCATTCGTTAATAGCCCATTGTTTTTGTTTTGCCGGCGGTTTGTGCCGGCTTTGTGTTGATAATACATAATTATAATATACAAATGCTTGTTTACCAATTCAATGGAGACTAGCTTTGAGGGAGGCTAACATCTCACACACGTGGAGCAGGTTATTCAGAGGACCTTCTTAAGTGACACGTACCAGGAATAACGGTGATTGTTTTGAGGGCTCGGAGCACACGGAACGTCCTGAGAGCCGAGACGTTCCCCAGGTCCACAAACTCTGTGACGTACCTGCCGGGCACAGAGCAGAACCACCAGAACGACACATTAGGAGAACCAGACCAGAACAACACATTACAATTGGGAGGTCGGCGCTGGGAAATAAAACACAAATCTGGTCGAGTTAATATGTATGTTTGTCTCATTGCAGGACAAGACGGTTGCCAGTGTAAAAGATATGGTTTAGTGGAAGATATATTTAGCTTCGGACAACTGTCTCCCGTTTAACGCAGAATTGGAGCGATGTCAATAAAGCTACCGTGTGAGGGAAAAGTGCGACCGATACGTGACCATGTGGAGATTTGGTTAATAAAAATGTCATGACTTTAGTGTGTTTAGTTACGATGGACGATGACACGTGCAGGAATACATTCAAAGGATAGTCGATCGTATTGAGCGCCGCTGCAGAAGCAGACTCTCATAGTCTAGAATCTCAGAACAACGAAGATCTGTCCAAAATATGTGAGTCAGACATTTAACCTGATTGAACCTGTCTGGATCAGCCGTACGGCGTAACATCTGTATGTGATTATCTGCTTATCATACAGTGAAAGCTGAGGCAGCGGGTGCCTGTAGACATTTCTGTCGTGCCCCTAAGGCCCGGTTTCTCTCTCGCTCCGTGGTAGGAGCATCGTTTAAATGGGCGAAATTGGCAAAAATATAAGTCATGGAGCACCATCGCTGCTGATGAGCCGTGGATGTGTTTATAGCGGGCATCTATTTATAGAGTCAGAGTATCGTGTGTGTGAGCGTGAACCACTTATGCTGTTGGACAAATATGTTCATTCAACGACGCTTCCTGGGGAGCGGCACGGTGTCCGAACGAGGTGACGCAGACCAAAAGAGTTATTGAGAGGTGAGCGAGAAACCGAGAAGGATATCCAATGAAAGGAGAGGAGAAAGGAGAGAGACGCGTAGAGTACGCGACCGTAGGAGCCGAAGGTAGGTGCGGTGAAAGGCCATTGAAGATGTTGTTAACACTCTGACCTTTGACCTTGCTCAAGACACACACACACACCCTCACAGGGACTCCAACGTCTGCCCCTGTGCCAAATATTTCTGTGCGCAACGACCGTCCTTCTCCTAGACTAGGTGCAATGTGTCACCCACTTTGGTAAGTGGATAAAAATGTTCATTCAGCGAAACTCCACGATGAGAGGCAATACGTCTAGGAGGGTGTAGAGCGGAAAAGAGAGGGAGTAACGAGAGAGAGACAACAGGAGGAGAGAGAGAAACAGGGGGAGAGGTGGAATGAGATCCAGGGCGTTATTAAACAGGCAGATGGAGAGATACAGGGAGAAAGACTGAGTGATACTGAGAGAAAAGAGAGGTAAAAAGAGAGAAAATGACAGTTGAAGTCACACGTTTATATACACTTCGGTTTTAGTCATTGAAACATTCTTGCCCAATTGGTTTTACCCAGGTTTTACTTCTGACCCCGCGGGAATGTGACCATTGATGTGAGATAAATCCTATTATTCTGACATTTCACATTCTTAAAATAAAGCGGAGATTCTAACTGACCTAAGGGACTATTACTATGAAATTATGAAAAACTGAGTGAAAAACTGAGTTTAAATGAATGTAAACCTCAGATTTCAATTGTCATGTGATAGAGGTAGAAAGACAAGTTGAGAGATGACCGAGGTAGAAAGGACAGACTATATGAGGCACTGGGGACTTGAGGTTGGAGAGGCAAAAGCCAGGGTCAAACTAATTTTGCCATTAGAGTTAACCTCCTGACATTATGACATATATACCGGCACACATGGCCTTGTGCTCAATGTTCTGAGCATACTTCTACGAGTACTCACGCCATACTTATCACCATGAAGTACTCACGCCATACTTATCACCATGAGGTACTCACGCCATACTTATCACCATGAAGTACTCACGCCATACTTATCACCATGAAGTACTCACGCCGTACTTATCACCATGAAGTACTCACGCCGTACTTATCACCATGAAGTACTTACGCCATACTTATCACCATGAAGTACTCACGCCGTACTCATCATCATGAAGTACTCACGCCATACTTATCACCATGAGGTACTCACGCCATACTTATCACCATGAAGTACTCACGCCGTACTCATCATCATGAAGTACTCACGCCATACTTATCACCATGAAGTACTCACGCCATACTTATCACCATGAAGTACTCACGCCGTACTTATCACCATGAGGTACTCACGCCATACTTATCACAATGAAGTATTCACGCCATACTTATCACCATGAAGTACTCACGCCGTACTTATCACCATGAAGTACTCACGCCGTACTTATCACCATGAAGTACTCACGCCGTACTTATCACGATGAAGTACTCACGCCGTACTCATCATCATGAAGTACTCACGCCATACTTATCACCATGAGGTACTCACGCCGTACTCATCATCATGAAGTACTCACGCCGTACTCATCATCATGAAGTACTCACGCCATACTTATCACCATGAAGTACTCCCGCCATACTTATCACCATGAAGTACTCACGCCATACTTATCACCATGAAGTACTCACACCGTACTTATCACCATGAAGTACTCACGCCGTACTTATCACCATGAAGTACTTACGCCATACTTATCACCATGAAGTACTCACGCCGTACTCATCATCATGAAGTACTCACGCCATACTTATCACCATGAGGTACTCACGCCGTACTCATCATCATGAAGTACTCACGCCGTACTCATCATCATGAAGTACTCACCCCATACTTATCACCATGAAGTACTCACGCCATACTTATCACCATGAAGTACTCACGCCGTACTTATCACCATGAGGTACTCACGCCATACTTATCACCATGAAGTACTCACGCCATACTTATCACCATGAAGTACTCACGCCGTACTTATCACCATGAAGTACTCACGCCGTACTTATCACCATGAAGTACTCACGCCGTACTCATCATCATGAAGTACTCACGCCATACTTATCACCATGAAGTACTCACGCCATACTTATCACCATGAAGTACTCACGCCGTACTTATCACCATGAGGTACTCACGCCATACTTATCACCATGAAGTACTCACGCCGTACTTATCACCATGAAGTACTCACGCCGTACTTATCACCATGAAGTACTCACGCCGTACTTATCACCATGAAGTACTCACGCCATACTTATCACCATGAAGTACTCACGCCGTACTTATCACCATGAAGTACTCACGCCGTACTTATCACCATGAAGTACTCACGCCGTACTCATCATCATGAAGTACTCACGCCATACTTATCACCATGAGGTACTCACGCCGTACTTATCACCATGAAGTACTCACGCCGTACTTATCACCATGAAGTACTCACGCCATACTTATCACCATGAAATCCAGCCAGTTCCATGGATCTCGAAGGAATGTGAAATCTCCAATACAGAAGCCTCTGGCCAACACTTTAATGCCTGCCTCAAAGGTATAGATCCCAGTGAAGACATATCTGCAGTCCAACAAGAGAACAGAAAACATAGTTGAGCGGTTCATAGAACAGCATTTGGTGACATAATGGCATTATCAATGTTATTGTGACGTTTGGGCATAATGCACTTATAGAAAAGTGAACAATACCCAAACTGAAACTTACTCAACAGTTTTACTCCATGCCGGTGGGTCACTCATTGTCATGAACACACAGTTGGACATGATTGTCAACATGATGAACATGCTAAATAATGTTAGCATGTAAAGGTGTTAACATCGAGAATCATTACAATAGTGTCCAAAGCTAGCGACAGACAACATGCACTACCGTACCAAAGTTTCAGATCAGTTGGAAAAATCGGTTTTCCTATTAAAATAACATCAAATTGATCAGAACTACAGCATAGACATTATTAATGTGGTAAATGACTGTTGGAGCTGGAAATAGCTGACATTTAATTGAATATCTCTATAGACGCACTGAAGCCCAATATCAGCAACCATCAGTCTTGTGTTCCAATGGCACGTTGTGTTTGCTAATCCACGTTTACAACTTTTAAATGTTCATTGATCATTAGAAAACCCTTTTTCAAGTATGTTACAACAGTTGTTTTAGGAAGCAATGAAACTGTTTGAAAAACACAATAAAATCATATCAATAAAAAAATCTAACCTTGTCAATGACTATATTTCCTATATTCATGTTGAAATATTTTGCTATTCGATCTCTTTCTTTCATGAACGTTTACAAAGACAAGAAGGCCATTTTTAGGTGACCTCACACATTTGAACGGTAGTATACATACAGCATTTGTCATAGCTGATATTTCATCCCTAAATCACTGTTCTTAGCCATTGTAGAAAAGTACAACAGTATGATCACAATGAAAGGATATGAATGTATGAGAATTTTGATGGCTCCTCTCCTCAGAAGGCTGAAGGGCGACAGGATGTAGCAGGCCGGCTCAGCGTTGAACCTGAAGATCGTTTTGCCCTTGGTGACGACAATAAAGGTCTGGAAGACACATAACCAACATAGCTGAATATACGTCGTACGAGATGAAGGAACGATACATACATTTGATTATGAGTCATCAGCCTCAGGTTAGAAAAATACGGGAACGTTTACCTGCTGTGTTGTATTTCTGCATTTACACCCCTTGATATTTAGTTACAATGATCTTGACACAATCTTATCTATCTACGCTGTAAGATCTGATCACAGATTGAATCATTTACACCTGGGATCTATAGGAATCTGGATATGATCGGGACTTAGGACACATGTTGGCACCAGGTGTAAATGGGGGTATTGTCACTCAACGCGATTAATGATAATATTACTTTGTGTGATTTGTAGAACGGATCCAGATCCTCCAGAGGCGTGTTGAGCAGCTCAGGTGGTGGATCTCCATAAATAAATGGCAGGGTCTTGCCCGCCTCCAGGTCGGCGGTTGGCCTCGGTAGGTCTTCCTCTGCCACCTCACTGCTCTGAGCTAACTTCCCTTCCTGCTCCTTCGCTTCCTCGACCATCCGCCGCTCGATCTCCACCAGCGACTCCGGGGTGAAGCGGTGGAAAATTTGGGTGCCTGCGGGAGGGAGCAGGGCGGCCATCTTGGCATTCTGCTTGGCCGGAGACGACGACACACCTGGTTCTCTCAGCAGCTGTCTGTGGGACGGAGGAAAGGATGGAGAAGGTCATTTAATATGATGCTCACATGATTAGACGACGTCTTTGAATGACATCCGGACTGTGTGTGTAGTTTTGATGTTGTGAGTCCAACCCACAGCTCTTATGCGTTTTGGGTATTAGCATCTCATTGAGAAGAACAGGCTTTTTTATGAAATCACTATACGGTATATTGGACTTTCCCGAACACAATAAAGAGTAGCGGGCAGAGGCTAGGATATCACGTAGGATGTCACAAAAACAAGAAAAAAAATATTGAGTGCTCTCCGAAATGACTGACACCTTTGGAAAGGACAAAAGCACATACACATGACAATACATAGATTGTGTTGTTTATTTGGTGGATTGTGCACTTGAGATATATTAGCTTTATTACAAATACATTTAAGAGACTTTCGTAACCAACAAATACATATGTTTAAGAAATTCGTAAGAACCAACCCTGAAATCAACTTGGGTCGGGATGAACCTTCCAGCACGAGGGTCCGCATGAATTTGTCACAGTGAGGAGAATGGTCTGAAAACCCCCTCCCTGAGTCGCAGGTGCTGGTGGATACGTGATGTTTAGGGGTTAGTTGTGGGAATTCATGGATTTAGAGCCAAATCTGTCTGTCTCTGCCAGAAGACTGAACGTGGGACATGCAACACATGGTTTTGAGGGAAATATTTATTTATTTCATAGATATGCAATATGGTTTAACTCTTCGAGGTTTGTTGGGTGTTTCCTCATATTTTCAGTATAAGATCAAGGTTGGATCAAGCAGGATTACATTTAATGAAAAGATTTTTGAGGTATTTTTTATGGAACCACCAGACCATAACTACATAAGAGGACAAAAAACTGTGTATCAAGAAATACACTTCCAAACAATCAGCTGGTTGTCAATTTGGGTTTATTTGCAAAAAAAATCAAAAAATCTTAAACAAACCTAAATGGATTCGGCAAAATAAACCTTATTCTGATTCTAATTCTGACATTTGGCATTCCAACAAAACTTCACCCACAGAGTTTGCATGAAATACAATAACTAAGGAATACCTGCAAAAGGTATTGCAGTTTTCTCCAACTGCTAACACACAGAAAAGGCAAACAAAATGTTCTCAAAAATATACACAAACATTGAAAAGGCCACAAACATGCATTCCTTGCAGTGCCGTTTAGAACCATTCGGTCTGGAATAATATTAAAGTCTCACTCTCAACTTTCAGTGTGAGTTGAACAAACACCGTACTCATTTTGTAGCAGCCCACCCCTATAGTCCTGTAGATCTTATCACCGTGGGTGTAGCACAGTCCAAGAACTTCTTGGAGTCCTTTCGACACAATTGGGTTGGATTCAAGATCATTAGCAGATGTGGTTGTGAAAAAACTAACTTATTGCACAGAGTTGCTTTTTTGAAGTGTTTATTTTTACGCCTGTTATCACTGTGACCAGCAAACGACCTGGAGAGGGCGACCAAAATCGTGTGTGACCTTTGATCTGTTTTTAAACTCCAGATCATGACCGGAAATGGAAGCGTTTAAATCCGTTTTAGTGGACAAAAAGCGCGGAAACTTTGGGGTCATTTCATAACAGAGGTGACAACACTGCGACTGTGAGACAATGGCCCCCTGGTCCCACCAGGAAGTGAACGCCCAGATAACATAAGCCCGCCCACACCAAGCTCACACTAGAATCACAGGAGATTACAACATCTGTGCGGGCCGGCTGTGCAACTTCAGGGATTGCCTTGATGAGATCAGTCGGCTGACGTATTTCACGGTGTATGTGCAGCTGCTACGTTTAACGTTGCACGCGCTTCGTCGCCATTCTGACATTTGTTTGAGTGTTCACCCTCTGACAGGGACCTAACAATGTGTTTACAATGACGTCATGTGTACCTGTCGCCTTTAGTGGTTAGCGTGTTAGCATGTGTTAGCATTTTAGCAATTGTGTGTTTGGTTTAATCCTTGGTCCCTTTGTTTCTGTAGGAAACAAGAGCTCCACACAAGGGTTCTGTCTCTGTTTCCTGTGGCTGAATGTTAATCGTCGGAGGGCCCTTCCTTTATCAGCTTCCTGGGATGAATCCAGGCATTCCTTATATCCCAAATGCTCATGAGTTATTATTCATGGAAAGACAGAGGAAAACGAATCCAGATTGTAGTGAAGGGCGATACTTCCCAGAAGTTACGAGTCGTGTTGTAGTGGAATAGAACGTTTTTAGTGGCTACGGACGAAGAACTGCATCAAATCATTTTCATTTCCGAAGATCAACACTAAAAATGGCAGCACGAAACCTCGTTCGGGTGCGTGTACATTTACCAGATGCTCTTGGATGCATGTATTTTCACACTGGCCCTCTCGTGGGAGTCGATGCCAAAACCATGGCGTTTAAGTGTCATGCTCCATCAACTGACCTGCACAAGTTCTGTTAAGCAAAAACCTGAGTTACGCCTGCTAGTCTCCATTTAAAACTTGGCCCCAACCAGACTGCTACGAGGGGCCCCGGTCGACCACTCTCACACAGCTTGTCTAGTCTGGTGTCCTTACGCTTCTCTATTTCTCAAGGCGTGTTTCATGTTACCTTATAACTCTCCGACCAGGCCAACTCATGTTGCTTGTATCGTTCACATACCCTGTATCTCCTGTTATATCGCTGTGTGCCACCGCGTCAGCAGCTTAGCGTGAGCAATATATACTGCCGGACGTCTTGCGATACCACCCCACCGTGGAGAAGAATTAGGAAGAGATGCATCGCCCCCTACTGTGACAGCTGGTAGAAGTTAGAAAAAAAAGGATATATGCTTTGCCAGCCTCATGAATACAAATTCGTGAACTCTGCTCCGTGGCCTCGAACATTATATTCCAAATGCGAAACGTTTGTCGTCTTTAACGGGGCACAAAAATTGCAGTTTCCACCAATTCACATTGTCACATTGCTTTCGTCAAACGGACGTTGTCACAGCCAGAGGTGTATAAACCAGGAAGCAGATGGCAGGGAGAGAGCTAATCTAAACCGGTCCGGAATAAAAATGAAATCAGTCTGGCTACTGTTTGAAAAGGTGTGGTAGCTGGATCTCATAATTGCCCCGCTGCTGTTTCAGTGGAATCAAGTTGAGGCGGAGTGCATTTAGGTGTTGGGATTGAGAGGGTCCCAGGGGGAGCCTGGTTCCTCCTCCGTTAAACGTGGAGGCTGCCCAGCTGCTGTGGACGATCACGGCAGGGCGTTGAGTTACATGGCCGACGATGACTCTGCTAATTCCTCGCCCAGTCCTCCCCGCCTCACATCGTGCCGATAAACAGGCCGTTGGCATTCTGGCTCAAGAGGCTCCTGACAGCTCAGAACTCAGAAGCACATTCTAATTCCCTTGTATGGGGGATAAAAGTCCCGTCTGTTTAGGTGATAGGGTTCCCGCCCCGCCCACCTCACAGCACTAGTCTGCTGGCCTCCATACATGTCCACACACCTCCACACACGTCCACACACCTCCACACACGTCCACACACATCCACACAAGTCCACACACATCCACACACACACGTGTCCACACACGTCCACACACCTCCACACACGTCCACACACGTCAACACACGTCCACACACGCCCACACACATCCACACACGTCCACACACACACGCGTCCACACACGTCCTCACACGTCCACACACGTCCACACACGTCCACACACATCCACACACGTCCACACACACACGCGTCCACACACGTCCTCACACGTCCACACACATCCACACACGTCCACACACACACGCGTCCACACACGTCCTCACACGTCCACACACGTCCACACACGTCCACACACATCCACACACATCCACACACGTCCACACACACACCCGTCCACACTCGTCCACACACGTCCACACACACACACGCGTCCACACTCGTCCACACACGTCCACACACATCCACACACATCCACGCGCACACACACACACATCCACACACACACCATTTCCCCTTCTCGTATTATCCTGGATTATGACCACCACTCCATCGTGCCCCATCCTCCGCCGTCAGTCTCCCCTCTGCCCCCCCATTCCTCCCCCATATCTTCCCCTCGTTGTCACCCCTCCCTTCACATCCTGTTCCCCCATTCTTCCCCCCTGTCCCCAATTCTTCCTCATCCTCCCCTCACAGTTTGTCCTTTATTTTCCTGCCATAGATTAACGGCGGCCTCCGGTTTCCCACAGATATCAGGCCCCTCCGTTCTGCTGCAGGTGAACAACAAGCCAAATCCAGATCACTCTTTCTCACTCAAGTCTCCAGCCGACATTCAAAGAACAACTGAAATTATGCATTTACGTTTCAAGCATGTTTTTCAGATGAAAATAAAATGGCAATATTTTCGGACATTTGGAAAAGTCCCTGTGCTAATTGCATGACTGTGCATTACTGTGATTACTTGTCTGTATGACATGAAGCCACGCTCACAAGAAGCTGTGTTACAACCTGTGTTCTGGTGTTGTGAACGTGGGGGAACACAGGCGAGGTGGGGGAACACAGGCGAGGTGGGGGAACACAGGCGAGGTGGGGGAACACAGGCGAGGTGGGGGAACACAGGCGTGGTGGGGGAACACAGGCGTGGTGGGGGAACACAGGCGTGCTGGGGGAACACAGACGCAGTGTTTCCTTCCGACTTCACCACTGGGCCACCTCGACCCAGAGGCGAGTTTCTCGTTTCACATCAGGAACGAACCAAACACATAAAACTCTCCTGGAGCTCCGGCGTCACATTCCGGACTGATACCGGCGGCACCACTTCATGTCCCAGCAGCCCTCCAGGCCCGCAAGCCTTCGCCTGGACAGATAACGAATGTGAACTCCGTGAGATCGTGACGTGCTCGTTGCCTAGCGGAGTGACTGGAAACACGGCCGGACAGGCGTCGCGCTGGAAGGGACCCGTCACCGACACGTCGGCCAGCCACTTAACCGGGCGATACCAGACGCCACACACACCACGACAAGACCCCCACTTAACCGGGCGATACCAGACGCCACACACACCACGACAGGGCCGTGGAGGAAACAAATACAAGGGCTGTGTCACCTCTCCCGTGTGCAATATAAGCATGATGTCGCTTGCCATGTCACAAGAATATCATTGCTCAGTATGATGCAAGTCATTCTGTACATATGATAATAAAAATACTTTGATGATTAAAATATTTATATATTTTAGGCACATGGGGGGGACTCTGAAAAATGAGTGGAAGAACAATCTGATGACCAAAATAGAGGATTTTTAGCTTCAACACTAGGCTCCATGGCATATCATCCTGGGGACACGATGTGATGCATAGAGGTGGCAGCATATTGTTGTGGGGACGCTTTGTTTTATTAGCTCCTTGAAAACGATTAATTGCATTTGTGAAGACAGTATTTAAAAAATGCAATCCACATGTTTACATATCGTATGTTTATTAAAGTGACTTTGAATTATCTAAATACTGAGTGTGGTAAAGCCACAGATTTTTTTATTTTTGCAATCTGCACTTAGGTTTGTGTGATTTGTTACTGACTTTATATTAATATTTACACTTTTATATTAATTTATATTAATATTTGTCTTTGTTGAATAACACAGTAGATACAGATCTTAGGAAATAATCACCTTTTAAATCACAATCACAATATTGGTAAAAATATCGTTCAGCCCTACGAATGATGCAGCAAAATACCGAAAAGTTGCGAAAGAAAACACGCTGCAGTCTGCAAGAGAACAGGGACAATGGTCTGGGTCCCCAAACATTCATCCAAAGCCACCCTGGAGGGGCCAATACAAAAATGTTTGAAAGCCTGGCGTGGTCCAGTGAACGCTAATTAGGAGTTTGTGAAAGGAGCCCAAAAACTGCACCTCAACAATGGTCCTTATTCAACTTGACGGACCTCGTTCAACATTGATGTAAATTTTGTAAAAGAGGAATGGGTAGACATTTATGTGTCCAAATGTGAAAGGCTGGTAGAGACTGCTAGAGACTTGTCCAAATACAGTAGAATAAGCAAAATAAGCAATTAACACACACAGGATAGAAAGTCTGATACACTTCAGCTTCCAGCCAATCCGAGTACAGAGTTTTAACGACTGTTATGGAAATGTAATTAACTAACGTCATGTGCTGAAAATGACATCCTCTGTTATGTTCGGGCAAGGAGAAAAAAGTACTGAAGTGATTGTTATTAAACGGATGTGATTGATATTAACATAAGCATAGTCAAGTCCAAGGACTGGGAGGGAACTTTGGCAGAACAGATTCTACAGATGTTGAGCGGCGGACCAATCACACGCCCCCACACACGACTGGGTGCAGAGCGCAGCTGATGAAGGGGAACTGGTTGAAACTAGCCTAAGCCGGTCCTAAGTTTTGATGAGTTCTGTGTTTCTGTATGGAAGTCCATAACATGAGGGCCATTTAAAGGAAAGCTGTGCCTCTGGGATAGTCACTGGTCTGGTATCAGTTTCCCTCTCTCTCTTTCTCTCTCTCTCTCTCTCTCTGCTGAATGATAAACTACTGGTGTGTCATGACAACTTGGTCTCTGTCTGACCTAACTCGTTTTTTCTTCATTCCTTCATATCCAGCACAAAACCCAGTAATACTATTGAAAAATACACACTGAGCTTATTTTCCACAATACCGTTTCTTTGCTGAAGCTCCCCGCAACCAGCCGGGATCAAAACACGCACACCAATTCATGTGTGTCCACATCATTGTTTGTGTTTTCAAAAACTCAGTCACTGAAGTATCGTCCATCTCTGATTTCATTCAAATCTATTTGAGTATTATCTGTTATATTGCCTTGACCCCGCTAGCTGATGTCACCACGAACAGACAGAAAACCTAATACTGAGTTCGAGATTCCGAATAAAACGTTTTGCCGTAATACTAGTTGCTTACACATTCCCGCTAAATTAAACAACCCATCCACCACTGTTATACAATCGTGAAGAGGGAAAGATAAAGGAAATTGGCCTGTGAAAATACAGACCTAAATACCAAAACCAACGTAATCAAGGAAGCTCATGCGAGCAGATCAGTAGACACATGTGTCTAAATAATAAAATAACAATATAATTCAAAATGTTAAACAACTGTTCCTATTTCACTCCAGCCCACCCACCCCAGAAAAAAATGCCAAACTGTTGGGAGAAAAAACCTCAGTTGATGATCTCCTAACAGAAGCTACACCAGATGGGGTCAGTAACGATTGCTTTAAAGCCTTAACGCGTTGGTTTTAATGCCACAATTACATTCAAGGGGTTCATAAATAGGCACACGGCCGGTTGAGAGGTTTGATACCTCTCTTCTCTTCTAGTGTGAGGGAAACTGATTCCCCCACACTAACTGTCACACACACACACTGGTACATGAGGCGTCTGGCACTCTGCATGGCGCCTGTCTGCCCAATGCCCCCCCCCCAAACCCACCTCCACCAAAGGACACGTCCGGTGTGACCCGAATCAAATCACACGGAGCGGTGCTCAACTGGATCGCAACGCCGTCACGGTAAAACGTGGAACCGTTACCGATTCCGAGTACGGTCTTGGAATGATACGAGAGCCGGACTTCGGTGACTATTACTTCCTATCCTTTTCCCGGAATAGAGAACAACGATCCCAAAGACCCCTTAACAGAACACGTGGAACGTTAAATGTTCCCCATGTCCCACGGTCAGCGGAGCACAGCAGTTCCTCCTTCTTACACTGTTACATTGTGCGCGGTCCGTCTCTCGGCGTAACAGGGGACAGGATTTCCATTTCAATACACGCTCCGGGGATCCACAAAGGTTCCTCTTGTCTCTGCCGCCTCAAATGAGCTGCCAAATGTTAAATTTTCGTGCTTTTGCCAACTTTATCTCCCCGATGGGAGACGAAGCAGAGGTCCAGACACTCTAAGGACTTGAGTTTTAAGATAAAAAATTTATATCCAATTGTGTGAGACATGAAGGACTGGAAAAACATAACATAACATAACACGTGGTGTGAGACATGAAGAACTGGGAAAACATAACATAACATGTGGTGTTGTGTGAGACATGAAGGACTGTGAAAACATAACATAACATGTTGTGTGAGACGTGAAGGACTGTGAAAACATAACATAACACGTGGTGTGAGACATGAAGAACTGGGAAAACATAACATGTGGTGTGAGACATGAAAAACTGGGAAAACATAACATGTGGTGTTGTGTGAGACATGAAGGACTGGGAAAACATAACATGTTGTGTGAGACGTGAAGGACTGTGAAAACATAACATAACACGTGGTGTGAGACATGAAGAACTGGGAAAACATAACATGTGGTGTGAGACATGAAGAACTGGGAAAACATAACATGTGGTGTGAGACATGAAGGACTGTGAAAACATAACATAACGTGTGGTGTGAGACATGAAGGACTGTGAAAACATAACATAACGTGTTGTGTGAGACATGAAGGACTGTGAAAACATAACATAACGTGTGGTGTGAGACATGAATGACTGTGAAAACATAACATAACGTGTTGTGTGAGACATGAAGGACTGTGAAAACATAACATAACACGTGGTGTGAGACATGAAGAACTGGGAAAACATAACATGTGGTGTGAGACATGAAGGACTGGGAAAACATAACATAACATGTGGTGTTGTGTGAGACATGAAGGACTGGGAAAACATAACATGTTGTGTGAGACGTGAAGGACTGTGAAAACATAACATAACACGTGGTGTGAGACATGAAGAACTGGGAAAACATAACATGTGGTGTTGTGTGAGACATGAAGGACTGGGAAAACATAACATAACGTGTGGTGTGAGACATGAAGGACTGTGAAAACATAACCAGAGAACAGCGTCTCTCTGCCAACAATGTGCCTTTCGAAGGAGGGGTAACTGCTGACAGGTACTAATGCAGAGATGGAGTTACAGCCTCATCTACGAGTCTAATGAGGGCACACTAGTAGCAAAGTCTCCCTGGAGGTCTGCTCTCGCACACTGTGTGATGCCAGCAGCTATGGTTCGTCTGGTTTGGAATAGAGAACTGGTGGAGCTTCAGGCAACATCTCCAAACCCCGCCCCCTTCCTTTAAAGCTGGAAATTAAGCCATCATCTCTATAAATAAGACGACTGGACCTTGAGAGCAGGTGACAAGACAGCCTAGCTGGGGGGAGGACAGGTGTTATTAACCCCCCCCCCACCGCCATGCCATCCGTGTCTCCATCTCCATCAGCATGTACCTGTTTGTAGGGGCGTCCGGCCAAGCAACAGCAACATTTGGGATGATCTTACTCGCTCCATTCCCTGTCAGACCCGCCCATACAGACTTCTGGGCCAGTCATACCCGCCCATACAGACTTCTGTCCAGTCATACCCGCCCATACAGACTTCTGTGCCAGTCATACCCGCCCATACAGACTTCTGTGCCAGTCATACCCGCCCATACAGACTTCTGTGCCAGTCATACCCGCCCATACAGACTTCTGTGCCAGTCATACCCGCCCATACAGACTTCTGTGCCAGTCATACCCATATTCCAGGTTTGCAAATGTACGAAAAAATAAAAATGCAGAGAAATCCCATTTGCATACGTATTGAGACCCTTTGCTATGACACCTGAAACAGAGCTCAGGTGCATCCAGTTCCTCATCCTTCAGGTGTTTCTACATCTTTTGGTATAGGTTGGTAAAGCCTCACACCTGTCTATTTACGGTCACACGGTTGACAGTGCCCGAGCAAAACCACGCCGTGACCTCGCAGGAATTGCACCACTGAGCACCCGACACAGCATTGTGTTGAGTCACAGATCTGGGAAAGGTACCAACACATTTCTGCAGCACTGAAGGTCCCCAAGAACTCAGTTGTCTCTATCGTTCTTATCACAAATGTCCTTATAATCATTTTATCTTCATCGGATGACCACTCTGACAGTGCTCCGGAATTCCTGTGTGTGGAGATGGGAGAACGTTCCGGAAGGACAACCGTCCCTGCAGCATTCCAGCGTTGAGGCATTTGTGGTGGTGGCTGGTCTCCATCAGCATGTACCTGTTTGTAGGGGCATCGGGCCAAGCAACAGCAACAGTTGGGATGATCTTACTCGCTCGATACCGACATATGTGGCTGCCATACCCGACCAATCCCGATTAAAAACCATCGGACATGACATATGGTGTTTGCCAAACGTGCAGTTTATGGGCCCTGAGAGAATGAGGAAGAAAATTCTCAGTTCTGCTGAGACCGAAATTGAATGACAAGAAACATGTCTGTCGAGAGCAGTCTCCCCTCCTCACCTGTCCAAGACAATGGCCACGGTGAAGCACAGTGGCGGGAGCCTCAGGCTTGGGGTTTACGACTGGATTTCTCTCAGGAAGACATTATACTAAAGCAGACATCCAAGGCAACCCTGGACTGAATCGAAATTGATGAAGATCCAATCGCTTGTTCTTGATTCACCATTTGTGCAAATCGTCTTGGTCGTAGAGTATATATTCATATTCGACCCTGTTACAGACTGAAACTATTGTTTTCCGTACAAACGGCGGGAAAGAATAATACACGCCTCTGGCAATTCGGGCATTGGAAAGATAAAACAGACATAAAAATAACCCCATTCATATTTGGTTTGTGCACGTGTTAATTTCAGTGGAGAGTATGCCTGTTTTTATTGTTATTTCTTTATTACTTCCTGACCAGACTGCAGAATAATAAAGAAATGAAGAGAGGGCTATTTTCTATGTTTGGTTATCCGTTGTCATGTCATAAACAACCAGTACTGCTTCCTGGTTCTGTTCTGAGTGAGGAGAGATCTGAGAGCGGAGCCTGTTTACTGCAAACTATTTTACATCTTGTCTGGTCTAACTCTGGTCTAAAAGGTGCTTCCTCTGACACCAACGCAATGCTGCTGGTCAGCGTGCCAGTCCAAAATACGCAAACCCGGCCATAGAATGTCTGGAAGACGAAGCCAGCTGAGGCATTTCCCCTGGTGCAAAGGGAGGTCACAGGTTCTAATGAAACGCACACAAAATGTCCCCGGTGAGATACAGTTTCAGGAGTGATACGTGGGTTAGACGCAGACCTGTCTTCTCTTCCGCTTGGAAGTAAAAAGATCTGACCGAGTGCCTCCACAAATAAAGCCCAGGCTTGCTGTCGGACAACCGGACGACACTTTAAAGACTTGTAAAACCACTGACACTGTGTTCTGATGTCTGGCGTCTGCTTCCGTCTTTCACACCGCAGAAATGAACACCCATGTGAATCTGTGAATTTCCTGAGCCTCGAATGTCTGTACGAATTCCTGCCCTGAGATTCGTTGTTAAATTCGACACCGTATCTATACACCATTCTGGATGTTCGGAATCGAACATTGGCACACCCAAACTAATCCGTGTATCTGTTAAAAGCTAATAGAATATGTCCAGTCACTAAATGGTTTAAAACCATGCACAAATGTAGGTCAGCACCTTTGTCTTTTTTTCATCGCGTAAAGAATTTCTTAAGTCGTGTTTGCATGCACATTCCGACCTTTGACGGATATCGGTGGGAAACTCCTAATTCGTTTTCTGTACGGGACCGACCATATCTGAGCCAGCAGTTCACATGTCACCTGTGTCAGAGCGGTGGATTGGACCATAATACCCAGCTCCGTCTAGGGCACATTAACCTGCTGGGACATTTCTCCAGATCACCTCTTACAACAGCCTGTGCGTTACTTATGTTAGGCTTTCTATCATACGATCCGAGCTAAGACATCACCAGGGAGTTGTGTGTTTGTGTGTGTTGTGTGGTGTGTTTACACCCAGAGACGGGCTGTAAACCGATCAGTCCACAGAGCCGACAGAGAAACGCGGTCAATAGTTCATTAGAAGACGAGCAATTCTAGAAAATTGTTGAATAGTTAGATCCAAAGGGCAATGCCTTATGTCACTAGGCTTATGAAGGTATTTTTGGTATAATTTACCACTTTCAATATCCAGGAAACACTACATTTTAAATCACAGCGGCTTGTTGATATCTGATCCAGGCAAGAAGTCTGGTGAACCAGCTTCTATATTCACAAAGCCATGTTGGGTTAAGCCTAAACCACACAGTTAGAGCAGACTGAAACTGGTTAGGTCATCTATAGTTCCCATATACTCTTGCCCCTTTCA